>ML804741.1:110801-150036 GCA_009831015.1 Picea engelmannii
TTAATCATACTTAAGCTAATCATAGTCAAAATAATTAATTAATAACATATAATTAATTAAGGTTATATAATAATTAATTATAATTTAGCTAATTTTTAGGATTATTTATGAAATTATTCATATTAATAAGTAAAGGGTCATTACAGGAATAGTCCGTGAGGTGAAAAATCCAAAGAAACTAAAACCAACTTAGAATCTTGCGATAGGGAGAGAAAATCCAATTTTTGTATAAGCATAGTCGGGACCACCTCTCACATGGGGAATAAACCCGAGGTCGCATGTGGGAAAGAAACGAAGATTACCCCTATGAGTCTTAACCAAATGTAATGGAAAGATCGTATATTGGGGGTTCTTCTTGAAGTGTCATTGGTCTCATTAGTTCTCATTGCTTCGTGAATCTCGAATCTGTTCGAGGTCTTCAAGAGTTTACCGGTCCTACTGTTTTTAGTCCTCTAGAAGAATTTCTAACTTGATATCCTGCCCATACGTTCAATCCTGAATATCGAATGTACCCTCATGGAGGCTGACTACAAGTTTGTAACCCTAGTGAACATAATCCTTAGGGTCCATATGCAAGGTGATGGTGAAGGGGAGTCTTTATTGTACCTCGGTAAGACATTGGTCAAACTCAATCGGGCTCCTTGGAGGGTAACCCATGAATAAACCATTGGGGAGATTGCACCAGGGTGTAATTTCGATAAGTAGGTCTCCAATGTAACTGACCTACCCACTCATCCTAGCCCCTTCTCATGTGTTCCCAAGATGTTGGTTTCATCACCAACTAGTAAATTCATTGTGATAATTTATTGGTTTGTTCGGTTTGCTTCCTAGATTTTCTAGCGTGTGTTGTTTATTTTCTTAGTGGACCTTAGGGTTGAGCCTGTATCTATGGTGTCAGTTCTCAAATATATCAATGAAGGAATTCCTTTTCCTGGGATACTGTTTGTTTCTCCTTCTTCGATACATGTTGGTGCACCTTACATCACAATTTTAACTCTTCCCGGTCTCACGATTAGGTTACCAATTTGGTTGTTTTACACTCCGGTGAACGCAAATGATGCTAGTGATTCATATATAAACACTCCACCCTAGGATCATCAACCTCATGTCGATCCTCTGCCTTCTTATCCTGTAGGTTATTCTTCTTGTTCTTCCTCTTTGCCTAGTGAAATCTCTACAACTAGTAACCATGTGGACAAGAAGAAGAAGAAACGAAAGATTAAGAAGAAGAAAAAAAATAAAGAGGGAAAGATTCCAACCACTACAGGACATGTTGGATGTGATCATCCAAACTCTGGGCATCATGTTGGGATTCATGTTGATGGTGTCATCAAGTATAAAAAGAATAATCACAAGCCCAAATTCCCTTTCAGGCTTTGCAAGGGTGATCACCTTCTCAAGGATTTCCTTGGTATTCCCAAGTTCATAGAATTGTGGTCTCAGGTTTCTTCTCAATCCACGTCATCAGTCGCTGCAGGTCATGCTGGTGACAACCCATAAAATAGTAATAAGGTTGGAAGTAAGAAGGGTAAAATCAATAATCATTGTTGGTTATGTAAGGACATGCACCATACCTACCTTTGTCCTTGCATGGATGAAGCTTCATATATGTTATAGAAGACTGTTGACAATCATCCGCAACCTCCCACAACTTATTCCAACCCACTATTAGTTATTGAAATAGTCAATATGATTCCATATGTAATTACTCTGGTTGATCAAGTGGTCAATTTAGTTTCATCCTTAATTGCCCCAGTCGATAAAGTGGTCAATCTGATTCCATCATCGGTTGGTCCCACTCTCCCCTTGAAGAGTGAAGCCAAAACGGTCGATATGATCCCATCATCAGTCAATCCCACTCTTCCATTGAAGAGTGAAACCTAAGTGGTCAATTCGGTCCCTAGATCAATCGATCCTACTCCTCCTTCGAAGAGTGAATATTTATCTCATGTATTTCTTGTTAATACAGATTCTTTCACACTAGGGGGTATTCCATCCATTCCAAAAAGACTCTCTCCAATAAATGTGATTACCATTGATTGGAATTCTCTAAAAGAACCTCGTCTTTCTTCTTATGCACCTTTCCAAATAATTGTTCAGGTTTGTGGTAGGCATATTCCAAATGTTATAATAGATGATGGATCTTTTATTAGCATCCTATCCTCAAATTCTTGGAAAGATCTTGGTTCACCTCAGCTTACGTCAGTGACTCAAAATCTGTTGGCATTTAATACAAGGGTTAGTAAACCTTTAGGGATCCTTCCTCATTTTCCAGTTACTTTGGGGGGTGAAATGGTATACATCTATGTGATGGTATCCCACAACCCCTTGGACATTAATTTTATCCTAGGGAGAGACTATGTTTACACCATGAAAGCTTTTGTGTCCACCCTCTTTCGAGCGATGTGTTTCCCTCACTATGGAAATATTGTGACCATCGATCAAATTTCATTTGTTGGTCCTAATTTGGATACCAACCATCATTCTTACCTGAATGGTCCTTATATGCCAATGTCATTTTCCCCACCATAGGTCAATTATGTGGAATCTGTCCCATGCATTCAACTTTGAATGAGAAGAAATTTATCCCTTCTTGTGACTTAGATCCTGTAGTTTACATGGTTATCTCTTCAATATGGATTTTAGATCATGAACTCCCTACCCCTATCATGCCCCTTGACATGTATTCCTTCCAGATTCATGTTCTTCCATCTAGCGAAGATCTCTTGGAAGACATGATCGAGGTTTGTCCCTTGACATGTATTCCTTCCACAGTATTATCCTCTTGGAAGCTATGATTGATATGATAGCTACGAGAATGGTTCCAATTTCTGTGTCAAGATAGTTAAAAAATGAAACAAAGGTATGGGGATCCAACCCAACAAAGAACATAGTTTATTTTCGATTTCAAACTCATTCAAAAATGAAATCGATCGCTGAGCATAGTTATTTTCCTATGTCAAGATTGTTAAAAAAATCAAACAAACCTTTATGAGAATAGTTCTTTTCCTATTTCAAGATCATTAAAAAATGAAACAACCACCTCTCATGTTGATTCAAGTCTTCCATTGCAACTCATAGTCGAACCTTCATTCTATCCACCTTGGTCAGTTGATCATTTTTCTTCCTCCCTCTCTGGTGAATTTTTTTTCTATTAGTAACCAGGAGTCTATTGGGTATAGAAATTGGCGATAGAAGAAGATTCAGTGGATGAAATGAAAATTGGCGAGCATGTTTCCATCCTTTGATCATCATTATGGAGTTAAGCCACTAGCTTCTCAAGATGGGGGAAAAGTACCAACCACCCACCTTTGGAATTTACATTGGGAAGTGTTGAACATGGTTGGTTTTTGGTTTTAAGGTCATTAAAACAATGAAACCAATTATGAGCATAGTTTTCCTAGTTTCAAGATCGTGAAAAATGAAACCTACCCAAGCATAGTTTTACATCATTTCAAACTTGTGTAAAAATGAAACCAATCTTGAGCTTAGTCTTTGTTCTTTCTTGTTCTCATAAATACATGAGAATATGCTGCCAAGATTAGTATTTATTCTTTCTTGTTCTCCCAAATACATGATAATAGGTTGCCGAGTATACTTTTATCACTTTTTTGGACTCGTAAAAGCTATATGAAAAAGGAACTTTTGGAGTTTCCTTTAAACTCTTTTTAGACTCCTTAAATAAGAAAAGATTTTCGAGTAATCTTGTCTTTTCACACTCGTTATATGGATTTGAAAAGATGTCAACCTGGTACACGTTTACCCTTTTTTTTGTCTAGATGGACTAATTATGAAAAAGGACCTCATTATGGAGAACTCTTTAAGATATTTTTGAACCCTTTAAAAAATGAAAATATTGCTAAGCAATCTTGTTGTATTTCATGCTCGTTAAAGTGAATTATAAAGCACATATGTTGAGTGGTATTTTATCTATTTTTCAGTCTCATCAGACTATTTATGAAAAAGGAACACCCTATTCATTATGGTTAGGAGAGTTCTCCTAGCTATTGTTTTATACTTTTCCAGACCCTGGAGACTAACTTTACGAAAAAGTTCATTATGGAGTCTTATTTACAACCTTTTCAAACTCTCTAAACATGAAAAGACCATCGAGTTTAAGATCTTTGGACTCGTAAAACAAAACATTGAAGGACCCATATAGGACTAAACCCCTCCTTCTTCAAGTTCGTTAAACATATGTCAAGGGAATCATCGCCAAATGATCTATATCAAGCATTTGTTATCCTCCTCAAACTCGTAACACTAGAAAGAGGTACTCATTGCTCATGGTGGGGAATTTTTAGAGTATTTTTCCATCTTGTTATATTCATTATCTAACAGAAATTACTACTTCGAGTCTCCCTTGAACAATGCACCTATTCTATCATCATATATAACAGTTGGGTCATCCATTCTCTCTCATTGACCACCATTTCCATCACGTGTCACGTTCCCATGATAGGTCCATGACCATTATTATGGTATTCATCTGAGTTAATGTTGCCGAGTCAAATTATGTTGTGCATACTTGTTCAAGGGAAGTACACCTACGTCGGCCACTTCCATTCCTTTTTCTTCCTCTTTCTCCCAACCATCCCCGTGTCAGTTGTTCTATATTATTATGATCTTCACACCATATATATTTACATGTTTTGTGTCAATTGATGGGGGATATATCAAGGTCCTCCTTCTACAAATTTCACCTTGTTAAATCGAGCTCATTATCCATGATTGAAATATAGAAACCCATCAATACCCCAAGAATTCCAGACATCAGTGGCAAGTCTCCTTGCATTTCAACAGTGGGTTTACATTGTTGGCTTCTGACGAATAAATATATGAGTGTTCGACGTCAACTCATTTATTCACACTTTGAAGATTGTACTTGGTATCTTGGGTTCCATAATCATCATAGGTGGACTCCCTCGCATATGTTGAAAGTATACATTAATGAACAATAATCAGACAGTTTCTACCATGCTCGATATTAGCTCATTTATTCTCATGTCTTATATTCATACCATCCATATGTCAAACGAAGAAATTGGAAAAGATCAAAATTATGTTAGATGATATTATTTCCCAAGATGCGGTGGAGAATATTCATGATCACTTCACATATTTTTCAATCATTGAGTCATATCACTAATTTCTATGATGTGACATAGATACACATTTGTACTTGGTCATGGCTATGATTTCAGTTGTGTCTTGCATGGATCCACATTGTATAATTTTGTGGCCATGATCGAGTCATGATTGGTTCTTGATGGATCCAAGGTGTATTTTTTTGTGCCCATCATCCCCTTGTGTCATGCATGGATACAAAATGTATTTATGGTGGCTATGTTCTTGTATTTATTACTGATCATGGGTATCCTCGCATTGTGGATATTTTTCTAGAAGGACTGACGATGCTCTTCTCCAAGATTATTTTCCCAAATCTCTCTGACTTGATTTATAAAGTATTTAAACCATCATACACCTCTTCTAACATGAAAATTTAGGGGGCATCTGTTATAAATTTATTGGACACCTAATCATTAGGTCATTATCACATAAATATCACTTGATCACTAGGTCATTATCCCCTAGAAACCCCTCATTTTAACCCTTAAAACATACCAATGTTTCCCTGGGTTTTCAACTGAGTTTCTTCCTGGTCACCCATTTCCTTCATTAAAGGAATGACTAGAAAAGGATGGTCGCACCCTATGTATTTACAAGGAGCGACTAGTCCCTCTTTCTATGTGTCTAGGGAGAAACCAGGTCTAAAAGCTCCATTTTTGGGTTTTGTTCCAAAGGATGAGATTATTCACTGATTTTTCAGGGTTTAGTCTCGAGAAGGATTCCATTATGATCCCAATAATCTTATCCTAATAAATATATGGCCTTATCCCTAAATCCCTATAAGAACAAAGCCATTTCCCATGAAAAAGGGAGGAGGAAAGAGCTAGAAAAGTTACACTGGTGATTTGGTTGAAATATTTGGGCAAGGATCTTGGAAGGAAGCCATCTCTTCAGTATACATCTTTGTAAGTTGTAATATTTATTCTTTGATTAATAAAATACATACTGGATGTTTCCCTCTATTCAATTGTTCATATAAGTTTATGTATTCATTGGTAGATAATTAGTATAATTTTGTGTTATTAGATATGTTGTCAATACATGCATGATTGATTTGATCTTTGGGAGGTTTTCATATTCTTATGTGAAACATCAAGCTACTAAGAAAAAATAGGACCTTCATGAAAGGGATCAACCAAGAGTGTGCAGTGACAACCTTCACAAATAATGTAGATCTCCTCTTCATCCTAATTCTTGGTTGTTTTCATGTATGATTAAGATCTAGGAACATCCTTAGTTTATGTCTATGTTCCTGTCTTAGGCACTGGTAGAACCTAAGAGATATCAACTCCTTTAGGGTAAAAAATCCCTACAACAATGTGGCTCTTCAAAACCACCATCGTACCCCAATAATGTGATAATTTTTGTGCCTCTTTTCGATGCGAAATGCAACCTCAATTGTAGATCAGGCTTGCTTGTGGCCGTCATATGACCAAGCACGCATATTCGCCAGTTCCTGGTCCTTAGTATTTGGTCTTACAATATATTCCCATTTGGAAAGGGTCTTAGCATGTTTAGAGCATGTTAACCTTCGTTGTGCTCTTGATAAGTGCTCAAGTGCTTCGAACTTAGCCTTGGGCCCTTAGGGCTTGATTTTCACTGTAAATTTTTTGGGGCTCTGAATCATATGCTCTCCCCTATCAATAAATAGTCCCTATAATCTCACCATTATCCTCATTATTGTAGGTTTCAATCTCATGATCTTGATCATTTTGCACACTAATGACTAGACCAAATCCAGTACTAGCAGTGGGAATCCAATTCTACATTCTTCATGCCCATCACATTGACATTGACATCCTTTGCTCCATTCAAGGATTCTACAAAGGATTCCATTTCCTCCAAGTGGATGGTGCATTGGGTTACCAATCAATTTTATAAGAAGATTGAGAGGCCACAAAAACATGGGTCCCTACATGTTTCCATAGTGCAGGGGGGAGATAAAAATACCTCTGGAGGAATATTGTGATGGATATTGATCAACCCTATCAATGACTACATAGTCACTAGATTAGAAACCATTTCCAATTTCTTTTCCCTATGAATCACCGTGAATTTCTTGGTTTATTCTTCTTGTTTCATCAATCATTGGATTTGACTCATCATCCCAACACACATTCATCTTGGAATTCATTTTATTCTAGGTTCTACTTCTCAAACTCCTATTTCCACTGAGTCCACTATAGGATCAAATAAGTCACATTATAGTGCACCTCTACTACATCCCATTTTCATTACTTTATCCCTTTTTGCAAACCATTTTTCTCATAGAGAACACATGTGATATCACTTGTTTTGAAATGGAAAAGTCTCGTAGCTATCCCAAAACTTGATAATGAGGACCATTCAATGCTAGAAATCCTAATTACGTTGGAAGGAGAGAGTTGAAAAACCCTTCTTATCCTTCTCATGAGGTTCTATGTTGAGTTTGAGGAGGACCTACCATAATCTATTTAACTCCCAAGAGCTTCCACCTGTATAAGGTGATGTTTCCATCATAATGTTCTTTAGAACAACTACTAGAGTAGCTTGCATGTTGCTTCGGGGGTGACATGTCTTCTTTAAATCTCTTCCCCTTTGAACATACTTGATAATACAAGTTTTGAGGGTTGGTATGTTCATCGTATATTACTTACACATCATGACAGGGTGAGGGTGGTAATATGGTTGCTTGAAAATTCCTTTTTTCTTAGAAACCCCATCTCACAAGTGTGCCCCTAACTTTTCCTTCTTTCTTAGTTTCATGTTGAGGATTCTTAAAAAGTGAAAGAGCTCTACATTCTTGAGTTAATTTATCACCAAGATGGCTCTTTGAAAAATTCTTGATAACTTTAGATTTATATCAGCGAAGAATGATTCCAAAGGATTGTAATTGATATGTAACATTACAATGATTGTTATCTATTCCATATTTTCTATCAACATTTCAAGCCTCCACTAAGTCTCATCAATGGGACAACAACAGTTCCAAGTTACCAATCCTTCAACTTCCAATAATTGGTCAAAAAGGAGAATCAATGAGGAAACAAAGACTATAAAAAAATTGAATTGTTTAAATTAAGATGATGATTTAATCATCAATCAAACATGCTAATTCTCAATAAAAGATAGTAATTGGTTGGACTCCTATTGATCTACATTCCTTGATAAACATTAGTGTATATAGATCCATCCTTAGTCTTATTTTATTTTCTTCTCCCGTTCCTTGTATATCCTATACTTAGTCATTTTTTCCCTTTAAAATATGGGTTGCGGATCGGGCTACCATCAAGTCCGCAGGTCTACAAACCTGCAAACCTGTAGCACTCAGAATAACCCCTTCTATTTCTACATCATGTATAATGCACCACTTACCTCTTCCATAATTAGCCAATTTTCTTGAATGTAGATGCAAGATAGCCATCATTTCCATTCACCTTTTCCTTAGACACACATTATTGTAACCTGTAATCATGTGTCCTCCAAAATGACTCATCCACTTATACAACCCAAAAAATTGACTTCTCTTATACTTAGTTTATTTCACCATTGAAAATGTGGGAGTACCTCCTTATTATCTTTTTGACTCTCCCTACTCATTGTCCCACATCTTGAAATCCCACATTCATCATATTACGCTTTCCATTCCCCACTTTGCACTCCCATACTTAACCATGTTTCATGTTTCCCGACATCAGATCACCATTCCCAATGGTATTTACTTCCCCTCCACCATTTTATACACCACTTGTGTGAACCTAAATACCATTATTAAGTGGAGTAGATTTCGTAAAGGATTGGTAATAAATTCAAAATATGACCATGCAAACTAGCAACTTTGAAATAAGAGCTACAAAAGTTGATAATCAAGACAATACATGGTAATATTAATATAGAATTAAAATATTTTGATGTAAAAAGATTATATTGGCATGAGCACCACCTATTCGTAAAAAGGAAATCAATGTAAAGACATGTCAAGTAAAAGAAAATACTTGTATTTCAAAGACACATTCAACACTATTGGACATGAATACCACCGGTTCCAATGGTTACATGCCTATAAGTGGTATTTGACTCTTCCCCCTACAGGGAAGGAATTAAACAAGGACTGGAATTTAGGAATTGTATTGGTTGAGTATGTACCTAAGGTGGAAGATTTCAAAGAAATGGTACTTTGGTGTGCCAATAATTTCGACACAGAGTGAAGAATTATTGAAATCCTAGGGAAGTCGCCAATTTCTTTGTCCCCATTGATATTAAGGAGAATGTTGCGAATTACAAAACCCACTATGTTGTTCAATAATTATGAAGAATATTATTTTCTCAAAGAACACCAAGGAGGAGAAGAGCTCCCCAAGATTTATCTCACCATCTCAAGAATCAACATTAATTATGCTCAGGTCGAGGTAAGTTCTCCAAAATACCCATATAAACAATTTTCTTCGCTTTTTTCCCGAATAATTGGATTAGAGTCCACAATATCTATGCAAAAACACATTGTATACATTCTTCACTATGTTGTTCATGAATATGACATGATTGATTGGGCATAAATCATCTCAAATGAGATTGTGTTTCAATTGGGTGGCCTAAGAAAAACCATAAATTTTTACATGACTTCGTGTTTGGTCTATGTTATTTCTTAGTGTCATATATTTGAAGACTTTATAAGAGAAATACATGTTTATTTTAAGTAGGAACCAACTTCTGTCTGGTACCCTGATTTATGAAGACATAAAGCCCAATATCATTTTTATCTGGTCCAAAATGGTTTTATGTCTACTTTAAAGATATTGATTCATGGTCCTACTATATCGAAGTTGTCACCAGAGGCTGCACCCTTTCTCACTGAGAAAGGAACTTTTGAAACTTTGGAAGAATTTAGTCTTTTGAGACTATTTGGGTTCCAAGGGAAACCATTGTTGTTACCTTTTTATGTATTTGATTGACTTATTGTCATCGAAGCGTGTAGATAGTATAAGTATTGGGCACAAATTTTCAACAAAAAAGGAAAGAAACAATTCATTCCATTTCCATGGAGGGTTGGGGAAATAGCTGTCAAACATATTTCCCATTTGGATTAATGTTATGGCAAACTAGATCAACGCAGTCTGAAATAAGCCCAAACTGTCAATGGTTTTGATCCTAAAAACTCATTTTCTACACACATGTCTCTAGTTGGATATTCATCATACTTTAGTAACCCATCGAAATTCAAAGGAGGAGGGGGAGATAACCAGAATATCCCTGGATCCTTTGTTGAAGAAACCCTCAATGAAATTGAATAATTGGAAAGCACTAATGAGTGCTACATGCAAAAGGGTAGAGAGGAAACCAACAACAACCCCAATTCACCCATTATATCTCAAAAAGATACTTCAGAAAAAATTGAACCTAGAAGTAGTGGACTAGAACAAAGAAAAACATCCACCATAAATTCACATGACGGTGGAGATAAATGTTGATTATTTGGGTTGGTTTTCATTGATGTCAACCCTTGAAGAAAGTCTAGTAGTGAATTATGGTAGAACAAATATTTGGGTAATGGACCCAAGATTGTTTGATGTATAATGGTATGAGTTTTAATATATTTGAAGGTAAGACTATTATAAATGGATAGTACATGTCATGCCATTTTTTTTGGTATGTGGAACATCACATAACTCCTCACGGTTAGAGAGTTATGACCATGTGAAGTTGGAGAACCCTCATGAATCATCTAGAATCCCCAAAAGGTCAAAGTAGTCAAAGTGGTTGCAAAGATGAAATTATTTAAATAATAAAGTGAAGTGATGAGTGTACTATAAGTCAAAGTGGATACAAAAGAAATTATTTAAATAATAAATTTAATGGAGAAATTACTAAGTGGACAAGTGGTTATAAGTGGGTTAGCCCTAAAATAAGGAAAGTGGCTTAAGATGGTTAGAAGGTAACCCCTTGAGGAAGCTACATAAAAGTATAAATAAGAGGCCAGGGTATCTCATTTAATTACATTTGAGCATATTGTATATCTACAAGTGACTGAGGTAACCAAAGGATATCTAAGACAAATTTCAGAGGGAAGGTGAAGTAAAGAAGGCCGAAATTCAAGGGAGGATAAATTCTTTTGATGATGCTTTCTAAGGTATGTTATTTACAAGTTATCTCACCATTTTCACAATAAATGTTTTTTATAGAATGATCCAGACTGCAAAATATGGAGGCCATTAAGAAAACATATCCAAGTAGGTGTGATAAAAATTTCATCTTGTGGGTCATTGTATTTTTGGAGTTACACTCCGTGGAAAATAGGGTTTTTGCCCATTCCTAAAACTAGTCTAAAACAAGTGTTTTGGGTAAAAGAATCATAAATTCTTCATAACAGATCCAAATTCAGTAAGACCAAATGTATTGGTTAGAGTACAATCTGTAGTATTATGTGTACCATTTTTAGATCCATACAACAAATATTATGTGTGGGTCACGCTCTACAAGTTCTCTCTCTAGAATAATCCATAATTCAACAAGGTATGCCATTTTTGATATAACTCCTTTTCTGAGAGGTTCCAAGTAGTGAAACCTGAAGGAATTGCATAAAAGACACTAAAGAAAATTGTGTACTATTTTCATATATTTATTCATTGCATGTACATAGTTATGATTATTTCAAGTTAGGGTTGTTGACTAATCCCAAATTAGTCATGTGAGGCTAAAGTAAAGTTTGATGCAAATGCTAGTCTCTTGTTGTTAAAGTTAAGGAATGTTTACAGGTATGTGATCATATACACGAGGTTTGTTACAGAGTTAAAAATAAGATTTGGATGATGAAATTGATGAGGGATTTTGGTTGCGGTACATGTTGGGTACATGGTTGAGACAAGTAGTTGATGAGTTGGCACATACATGAGGTGTATAGTTGATGGTGTTCGTACATCTTGATGAGTCATAGTTGATGAGTAGTTGATGCATGTTTGGTACATACTTGGTAATGGTTGGAGGCACTTGTTAGTAGTATTGTTGACATATGGTTTATCGATGATGTAGCATTCTTGTATTGGTATATTATCAGAAGCACATATTGATCTTGGTGATGATTATGAGTTGTTGTGTTATGCTTGGTTGATGGACATCTTGGTGATATTGTGCATATGGTTGAGAGTTGTCTTGGTGATTGATCTTGGTGAGTGGATCTAATTTGGTTGATAAGATTGATGAGACATGTTGTTGTGATAGTTTGTTTCGATAGGTTATTGTGATAGGTTATTTTTATAGGTTTGGTTCATGGTTGATGGATTTGTTTATGGTACAAGTTGAGGTACAGGTTGATGTATGGTACATGTTGGAACATATTATTGGTACATGTTGTTACAAGTTGTTTGGTGTAGGTTGATTGGTACAATTTTACAACCATATATCTCACAGTGATAGTGTGACAATGGTTCCATAATTCTACTTATATTTTAGGGCAGTTGGATAGGGCAAGGACACGTAGTTGTATCCAAAGAACATAGGGGGTTGTAGCCTCTTTCTAGTTGTAGACAGATAATTGGGGAGTTGGAGCTTCCTTTATGTTGTAGCCTGAGACACTAGGGGGTTGGAGTCTCCTTCCAGTTGTAGCTGGAAAACAAAGGAAGTTGGTGCTTCAAATGAATGTAATTCTTAAAGACATATAAGAAAAAACATTATGTAGTTTTCTCCCTCTTTGGGTTTCGACGTAAAAACAATGGTGTACTGTGTATGTGTATGATTTCTCATTTGTTTATTTTTTATTTACTCTACAACTATTGGATGATAATTCTACATTGATATAATGCTACCATTTTGTGGGTAAAAAGGATTAAATTTATCTATTACTGATTCACCCCCACCCCCCTCTGAAATCTAGTAGTTGGAATCAAAGCCGGTTCCTTAGAAATTAGTTTAACCACTAGAAGGAGATTATGGATTATTCTGAGAATGAAGTACCATTGTTTAATGTTCAGAATGGGTTAAAGTATGAGATATGGAGCATAAGAACATAAGTATTTTTACAGGAAAAGGGGAATTATAATTGGCTATCAGTCATTACAGGATATGATAGTTCAAAAAGGGAAAATACTACAACCAAGAAGGAATTGAAGAAGAATAAAAAAATAGCAATGGATTTTATATGGGAAGGATTACCTAATCAGGTAAGAGAAAAGGTTGGTAAATGTTCATCAACCAAAGAACTTTGGGATAAGTTACATGACATATATTCTTTACCCATCACATATTCAAAAAATGCCAAAGAAGATGCAGTTATAGATCAAGAAGAAATATGTTCACCATGTCAAACAGATTTAGAAGAGGAAGAGTACATAATCAATAGAGGTACGTTGTTTTTATTTAATTGTGAAAAACACAAACATCTTGAAATAGAATGCCATGAAGGAAATGAGATAGAAAAACTAATTGAAAAAGAAGACAATTATGAAGCAAAATTGATTAGTGCTTTAGATGAACTCAGAAAACAAAGAGAAGAAAACAAGTCACTCAAGAAATAATTTATGAAACAAAAGGAAAGTGTTCACATTTTTTAAGAATCCCAACAGGTCATCGAGAAATTAAGAACTCATCTAGAAGAAGCCAGAAAGATCGAAGAAAATATTGAATATCAAAAGTATCATTTAGAAGCCAACATAGTAGCATAGAAGGAAGAATAAGAAATGCGAGAGAAGATATTGACAGATCATCTTAAGGAAAGAACTAATGATCTAAAACAACTTGAGGAAGATTTTGGTCAAGAAGAGAAAGGACTCGAAGAATAAATAATCACATTAAAAATGCATCTTGAAAAAGCGAAAAGAATAGAAGAATTCATGAAGTCTCAGATAATGAAGAAAGAAGAAGAGGTTGAGAAGATTGAAGAAGAAGTTGTCACATTGAGAAGTAAAATCATTAAGCTCAACAAGAATGTTGAAGAGACAGAAACATCCACATAAGTTATAGAGAATGAAGAGAAGCACTCTAGGTTGCTAGAAAATAAGAATGAAGAAAATAGAAAGATTTATGTAGAAGTACTCAAAGGAAGGAATCATGGTCAACCGGAATCTAAGAGATCTATTTAAGATACACCTTCAAGAATACCATCCATGTTCAAGCCACAAAAAATCTTCAATCATGATCATGATTAGTGAAGGAAGAAATTCAGAAGGACTACACCAAAAAGAATATCATTCACTCCCAAGTATGCAAATTTATTTTATGGTCATTGTTTTTATTGTACTAATTTTGGACATAAGGTTGCAGATTACAAGGATTATAAAAGAAATGTTCAAGCAATAAATGCCTATGTGGCCCCACGTGACATTGAATGTTACAATTTTCATAACTATGGACACATAGCTAGTGATTATAGAAGCATGATCGATAATTCCATGAAAGATAATGCTGATATCAGATATAAGAAAGTATGGATAAGAAAACACGAAGAATAGGTGAAAAAAAACCAGGTCCCAGAGATTGCAAGATTGGCAATAAAATGAGATGAAGAAAAATCTACAGAGAAAAGGAAATATGTCAGATACAGAAAGGTTTGGAAAATAACTAAAATAAAAGGAGGACAGATAAATAAGGAATAGGTTCAAGAGATTGTACTTTCATACATTGTAGTGAAAGATGAATCCACAAACAAAAGGAAATAAGTCAGAGCTCAGAGAGATGATGAACCTACCAATGAAGATGATGATGAATACACATCAAAGAGGGAATTTTTATGATCCATCTAACTTAGATACTCCTAGATAATATGAATAATAGACAGGGGGAGTCTATGCGGTAGCTGAGACAGACCAAAGAACCATCCTACGAGCAACTTGTAGAGTTTGAGTAGACAGATTCAATGCATTTAGTTAGAAGAAGTATAATATGATAGATCAATCAGTTGTAGTAGTACTTCATCATAGTATAGTGACATATGAGTCAAAATTATGGATAATTGTGTAGCAGAGTCTTGGACAGTATGGACAAAGATGTATTCATAAGAACACTTAGTAGGTTTGGAAAGACATATGACAGTGGATGAGAGCATGGATTCCAAATTGACAGATATTTTTTGGACACATGCAGTGCATACAACAATTCACATTCAAAACAGAGTAATGCTCATAAACAAAAAAGACAAAACTCCCTATGATCTATGGAAAGGAAGACCAACAAATGTGAAGTACTTCAGAGTATTTGGAAGAAAATGCTACATCAAAAGAGAAGATGGAAAAATGGGAAAGTTTGAGTCTCGTGTGGAAAAATGAGTACTTTTTGGTTACTCAAGTACACAGAAAGAATAAAAGTGTTATAATATGAGATCAAACAAAGTTGTGGAAAGAATCAATGTAACAATTGATGAAACAGGTGGACGAGAATCAAAGGAAGAATAAAATGAATCATTGGAACAAATTTAGGAAGAAGAAGCAAAAGATCAAGAAGAATTAGAATAGGAAGATGAAGAATATAAGACAAAAGTAGAAGAGAAAGTTTAGAAAGTGCCTCCAAAGACACCTAGAAAATGAGTACAAAAGAATCATCCTTGAGATCAGATTATCAGAAACAAGGATGCAAGAGTTGAGACTAGAAGAAGAGACTGTTCACCAGAACAAATTCACCTAACACTCTTATCTACGATTGAACCAAACAATTTTGAAGAGGCCAACAAGGGTGAATTATGGAATAAGGCCATGAATGAAGAATTGGATCAAATAGAGAAGAATGACACTTGGGAATTGGTTCCAAGACCAAGGAATAAGAATTTTATTGGCACAAAGTGGGTTTTCATAAATAAATTGAATAAATATGGACATGTTACAAGGAACAAAGCTATATTGGTATGTAAAGGATACACACAGGTTGAAGGAATCGACTTTTAAGAGACATTTTCCCCAGTTGCCATAATGGAAGAAATCTGATTTCTCTTAGCTTATGCAGGCTCCAAGAATATTAAAGTGTATCGTATGGATGTGAAATCAACCTTTCTGAATGGAGAACTTGAAGAAGAAGTCTACATTGAACAAATAGAATGATTTCAGTTGTCAGAGAACACATATTACGTGTGCAAATTGAAGAAGGCCTTGTATGGTATAAAACAGGCTCCTAGTGCATGGTACTTTAGATTGGATAAATATCTACAATAGGTGGGGTTTATAAAAGGAAGTGAAAACAACAACCTCTACATCAAGGTAACTCAAGATAGTATTTTATTAATTGAAGTTTATGTCAGTGATATTATTTTTGGAAGTAATGATGACAAGTTAAGCCAGAAATTTGCAAAGGATATGCAGAATGAATTTGAAATGTCATTACTTGGAGAACTATCATTCTTTCTAGGTCTTCAGATACATCAAAGTAACCAACGGACTTTTATTTCTCAAACTAAATATATCAGAGAAATACTAAAGAGGTTCAGAATGGAAGATTGCAAACCAATTACCACTCCTATGCAAATCAGTTGCAAGTTGAGAAAAGATGATGATTCAAACTCTACAAACTAGAGGCAATGCATGCCAATTATTGGTATCTTACTATATGTGACAACATCCAGACTAGATGTAATGTATTATGTAGGTAGTTGGACAAGTGGCACGATTTCAAGCAGCACCAAAGGAATCACATGTATTAGCAGTGAAGAGTATTTTCGGATATCTCAAAGGAACAAAAGAGTTTGGATTATGGTATCCAAAAGGAAAGGATCTATAACTTATTGCCTACATAGATGCATATTGGGCAGGTTGCATTAATTACCGATGAAGCACCAGTGGAGCAACATTCTACTTGGGTGAGTGTTTAGTATCTTGGCTAAGCAAGGAAAAATCATCAATATATTTATCTACAACCAAAGCAGAGTATATTGCAGTAGCATGATGTTGTACACAGGTTCTATGGATAAAACAAAATGTGACAGATATACATGGTGAGTATGATGAGCCCATTCGAATCTATTGTGATAATACAAGCGCCACCAGTATCTCAAAGAACCCGGTGATGCACTCCAAGATGAAGCACATTCCAATCAAGTATCACTTTCTACGGGAACAAGATGTAGAGAAGAATATCAGAGTTGAATATGTGGGAAAAAAAGAACATGTGACAGACATATTTACAAAATCACTTCCAATAGAAGCCTTTGAGTATCTTCTCCAGAGACTCAGAGTAATTTATACTCCAAAATTAATTTTTTTAATGCTTATCTTATATGTATTATATCTACACAAGGAAGCACCATAAATAGGATAGTTCAGGTTGGGAGATCAGTTTTAGGAAGAGTTCAGTCAAGGGGAGCAACCCTGGATGGAAATATACCTTTTCCATTGATGATAAAGGGGGGAGATATTTATCAGATGCAAAGGTAAATTCTTGGAGAAAGAGAACATAGGCATAGTTCCAGGGGGAGCATGAGTGATACGAATTCAATATTTCATCAGAGTGTTGCCAGCAATGCCAAAGGGGGAGATTTTTTATTATTTGGGTTGGTTGTCATTAATGTCAACCCTTGAATAAAGTCTGGTAGCAAATTTCGTTAGTAGAAAGCTTTGGGTAATGGACCCAATTTTGTTTGATGTATGGTGGTATGATTTTTAATATATTTGAAGGTAAGACTATTCTATATGGATATTACATGTCATGTCATTTCCGATGGTATGTGGAACGTCACAAAACTCTTCACAGTTAGAGAGTTATGGCCATGTGAAGTTGGAGAACCCTCAAGAGTCATCTATAAGCCCCAAAAGGTCAAAGTAGTCAAAGTGGTTGCAAAGAAGAAATTATTTAAATAATAAAGTGAACTGATGAGTGTACTATAAGTCAAAGTGGATACAAAAGAAATTATTTAAATAATAAAGTTAATGGAGAAATTACTAAGTGGACAAGTGGTTAGAAGTGGGTTAGCCCTAAAATAAAGAAAGTGGTTTAAGATGGTTATGAGGTAACCCCTTGAGGAAGCTACATAAAAGTATAAATAAGAGGCAAAGGTCTCTCATTTAATTACACTTGAGCATATTGAATATCTACAAGTGACTGAGGTAACCAAAGGATATCTAAGGAGAATTTCAGAGGGAAGGTGAAGTAAAGAAGGCCAAAATTCAAGGGAGGATAAATTATTTTGATGATGCTTTCTAAGGTATGTTATTTACAGGTCATCTCACCATTTTCACAATAACGTTTTTTATAGAATGATTCAGACCATGAAAAATGGAGCATGTTGAGGAAACATATCCAAGTATATGTTGGAGTTACTTCACACACACCTAGGATTTCTTTTTCCTAAGGTTTTTCCTTGTTTATTAGTCATAGTTAGTCATTATCAAGTCTCCTATATTTTAGGGGAGAATATTCCACCTGGAGAATATTCTCTTTCAGTTGATACTTTAGTTTGACTAGTTGAGTTGAGTTTAGATGTTGCATTGTTTTTTTCACCATGCAACATTCAGATCATCACCATGATAATTCGACATAGCCTTGGTATCATCACCAGACATGCACATTAGCCTTGATTCCCTGAGTTAACTCCTCACTACTCTCTGTTCAATCAGTTAATTGAAGACTAGTTGACTAGTTAACTAACCTAGGTGATAAATCACTCTTGTAACTTCCTGAGAGACTAGACTAGGTGGTAGTTCACTCCCATAACTATTGATGTGTGTCCAGATCACTCTATACCACCACTATGGTGCATTGGTTCTCCTCCAGTGCACACTCATTGAACTATACAGTGTATATCATACGTAAATTATTCATTATTCACAACGGTTAATGATAATTCTTTCATTTTGTCTCTCCTTCTTCTTCTTTCTCAAATTCTCTTTGCAAAGGTGTGTATTATTGTTTAGATAGATATATTATGTGCAGGTTCAACACGTTTACATGGTATCATAGCCGACAAACTACTATGCAAAATCTACACCAAATTTCTTTGCAGGTATAAAAGATTGAAGACAATGGAAAGATGGAATTCCAAAAAGAATTCATTCTTACACCTTACAACTATTTTGCATGGAAGGAGAAAATAGCCATACATATTTGAACCAGAGGGTTGTACAGGTTAACCTTGAATACAGATATAGAACTGATATCATCCATAGAAAAATCCAAGTACTTAAATCGCATCGATGAGGCACTCAGAACAATTTGCAGTCTAATTTCTCCTTATCTCCTTTTTCACATATCTTCCTGTAAGACTCCTAATGAAGCCTAGACCACCTTGGAAGGGATATTTGGAAAATAGTATGAGATGAGGGGACACGTGTTGGAGGTGGAAATTCTCACATTGGATCCAAAAAGCTTCGACAATATCCAAGATTTCTTTACAAAATTCAAGGATTTTTTGTCAAAGTGACCAACAAAGGAAGGATTGAACTCACTAATGGAAGCTTCGAGAATGTGTTGCATGTTCCCAAGATTTTTGTCAAACTTCTCTCTATGTATCAAATGATGAATTCTGGCATTGGAAAAAATTCATATTCACACCAAACTCTGTGGACATCTACAACATGCAAACCAACTCCATGGTTTCTAGCGGTGAGGTAAATCATCAGTCTAGATTGTATACATTTTTTGAATTCATTGAACCTTATTCTTCTTTACTGCTTACTCATGCTGACGAAAGTAGTAGGATAAGGCACAAAAGTTTTGGACATTTGAATTTCAGATACATGCAACATATTAGCAATAAAATATTGGTTGATGGTTTACGAGACATCCATTTCTCCAAGGGAGTGTGTGACGGATGTGCTCTCGGGAAACACCCTCAAGAGAAATTTGACAATGGAAAGTCTCAGAGAGCCTCTACACCTTTATATCTGATCCATAGTGACCTCATGGGTCCTTTTCCACATCCACCGATCAAAAAATAAAGGTTTGTTCTCATTTTTGTTGACGATTTCTTACATTTTACATGGATCTACTTTCTCAGGAAAAAATCTAAGGTCTTTCAACACCTCAAAGATTTCAAAGGCCTGTTTGAGACACAGTCTGAAAAGAAGATCAAAGTTCTCTGAACTGATAATTGGGGAGATTATGTGAATCATGAGATCCAAAATATTTTCCATGAGGCAGGGATTCAGTTGCAACATGCAGTTCCCTATACTTCGTAGCAAAACGAAGTTGTCGAGTGGAAAAACAGATCTCTAAAGGAGATGGAATATTGCATGCTGCATGAAAAGTCTCTACCATAGAGACTATGGTATGAAGCACTTAATTGTGAAACATACATCCAAAACAAATATCCCCATAGATCTATCAAGGATAATACCCCCTACGAGGCTTGGAGTGGCCTCAAACTGGAAGTGACCCACTTTCGCATTTTTGGTTCACGTGCATGGACCTGAATTCCCTCTGAAAAGTGGAAAGAACTTGATCCACAGAGGACTGAGTGAATTTTTTTTGGATACCCCAATGGTGTGAAGGGATATCGGTTATTGATCTTTCCTCATACCGACTCATCATTGAGCATAGTGTCCAATTTGAGGAAAGTGGCTCACATGCACCTCAACAACCGCATGCAGACACCTTCATTCTTCCACTTGTCTGAGATGATGAGCATGCACATGCTGACTCTTCTTTAGATGAGAGTTATAATTCAGAGGACTCACATGATTTAGATCCAGATTCAGTACAGTTGGATGCAAAGTCATAGCATCCAGATGCAGTTGCAGATCTAGAGCAGAGGATTAAGAGGGCACAAACTACTCTTTAGGCTGCAAGGGATGTCGATGGTGATCCAGCCGATACTCGAAGGAATCAATATGATTTTGATGAGCCTCCTGTTGCACTCACTTCCATTGAAACATTTCCCTCCAGTCATATTTTCTTAGTTCAGTGTTCAGATCCACAGTCTTTTGGCGAGGCTGTTGGAAATCCCTTTTGGGAATCGGCCATATAAGAGGAGTACAAATACCTCCTCAAGAATCAGACTTGGCATCTGGTATCCCTTCCTTCTGGGAGGAAACTTGTTAGATGCAGATGGGTCTACAGGACCAAGAGCGCAACAGATGGACAGATTAGTAGATACAAAGACAAGCTTGTTGCCAAAGGCTTTCAACAAGTTCATGGTATTGACTATGATGAGACCTTCACTCCAGTAGCGAATATGGATTCCATATGATTGGCACTTTCCATTATGACAACTAAGGGATGGGAAGTCCATCATATGGATGTGAAGAATGAATTTCTTCATGGTGATCTCTCTGAGGAGATCTACATGGAGAAATTCTAGGGATTTATGCAGGACTCATGTTTGGTCTGTCGACTGAAGAAGTCCCTTTATGGCCTCAAGCAGTCTCCGAGGGCATGGTATGCCAAGATGGAATCCTACCTGCTGTCACAGAACTTTGTACATTGTAAATCAGACCTGAATGTCTACATGCTCAGGATGACTAATTCACTTCTACTTTTGGTTATGTATGTTGATGATTTGTTGATCACTGGTTGCTCGACTTCAACAATTGCTACAATCAAGAGGATTTTACATGACAAGTTTTTTTATGATGGACATGGGTCCACTACACTTCTTCCTTGGACTCAAGATGAGTCAGGATGCATCAGGCATCAAACTGTCTCATGCCAAGTATGCACGAGATCTCCTTGAGAGATTTCACATGACCGACTGCAAGTCTTCTCCGACTCCTTTCCTATCAGGAGTCAAACTTGAGGATGGTGGAGAGAATCCATTGGTTGACATCACACTATATAGACAACTAGTGGGGAGCTTGTTTTATCTCACACACTCCAGACCAGACCTCTCATATGCAGTTGGCGCAGTTTCTAGGTTCATGCAAGAGCTACATGAGCTACATTGGAAAGCTGCAAAGCGTAGCCTTCGATACATATAGAGCACCATCACCTTTGGGATTCATTATGAAGTAGACTCTACATTATATCTCATTGGGTTTACTGATTTCGACTGGGTTGGCAATAGCACTAATCACAACTCCACATCTGGTTACTCACTCAATCTTGGTTCTGGGCCTATCTGTTGGTCGAGCAAGAAGCAAGTTGCAATTGCTTTATCTTCATCCGAGATAGAGTATAGAGGGGTAGTTAACATAACCATTCAGGCTATGTGGCTACAATAGTTTCTCACTGAGTTGGGCATTAAGTTTCATCTGTCGATCATCATCTGGTGTGACACCGAGAGCACTTTGAAGTTCTGCAGAGATCCAATTCAGAGGTAGCGGATGAAACACATTGATATCCACATGCACTACATCTGGGACTTAGTACATGAGGGGATCATCGACTTACAGTTTTGTCCTTCAGAAGAACAGACAACAAACATATTCACCAAGACCTTCACTGAGAAGAAGTTCCATTCTCTACGAAGTCGTCTTGGAGTGAAGGACACAGTTTCCTAGCAATTGTAGTTCTTCTTTTTACATACATTGTACCTTGAGGGGGGGGGGTTTCCCATGAGGTTTTCCCTCTTTCCTCACTTTATTTTCAATGTATCTTTTGTATTTGGGTACTCTTGAGGTAAATATATGAATTGATCTTACTCAAGCATTTTTAGACTTTACTTGGCTAAAGTAAAGTAGACGGGAATATCACCTTATATTTATAGCCAACAAAAATATATATCCTAACTCACAAGTATTAATTACAAGTCCTTAGGCTAGTCTTTTATCAACAAAAAGCTTGCTGGAAATTCACTTTTTATGTGTTTTTCTGAACATATCAGTTGCTGAAATAAATGTAAGAACAAAATTAAAGACACCAAGATGATAATCAAGATAATTGAGACAAAACAAAATCCCTTATTCATTCCAATTCACCAAAGAGTCATATTCTTTACAAAATCTCATACAGAAATCTTGGACAAAAGTAAAACTAGACATCCCCGATGGAACATATAAAAGGACCTCTGACAGAAAACCAAAAATAAACTCTAAAAGATGGATCAACTTTCCATAAACTGCTGCCCACTCGACTCTGCACAATAGCCTTTGTCAGTCATGAAAACTAATTCACAAATAGACAAGTCTACACAGACTATCAAAGATAGATCAACACCTTTGAAGAACAAGTGTTTGAATTATTTGATTTAGCCCTGAATATTGTTGTCTACAATAAGACCTTGCTATCATAAAAGATAATTAGGCTATGATGAATATATGAATGAATGAAAACTAAATTATCTCAACAAAAACTCAAAGAGAAAACCTTAGCATGATTATGCTTCTATCCTCAACCATGGCTTCCCCAACTGAAAAAACTCATCCTACATATCTTAACGATTAGAAAATAATATTTCAAATAACCATGCGTGATAACTCCTTAAAAAGACAAAATATATTTGGTTCAGAATGTATCATGCTCATGCAATCCAATCTGTACAAATTGTCCTAACGTTAATCAATGAGCAGGGGGGTGAAATAGTGTTCTGGGATATGTGAGGGGTTTGTATTGAGAGAAAATATGATATAATGAATGGGGAGAAGAAATGGTCATTGCTCAATGACAACAACAATCAACTATAAATCACCCAGTAAACCTTACTGCAATCCACTCAAGATACTGCCACTTCATCCATTTAACACATAAATTCTCTTGGCTGTAATCAATTTCAGAATAGGTAGTGAACAAAATGAATATGGGATATGTGAGGGGATTGTAATTAGTGGAAATTGAGATAATGAGAGGGGGAAAAAAACGTTTAATGTTCATGAGATTAATAAAGAAATCCATAACATATTTTCCAGTAAGAAAAATATGCATCAACTAACAATTAGATGACTGAGTCATAATTCCTGTGCATTTGCCTAATTTCACCATCCATTAATGTCTGATACAATGCCATTACAAAAAAAGAAGTAATTCACACAATTTGTAAAAGATTTTGTTCTCTTTATTCTCACATTCTGCATTTTATAACAGTCAACAAAAACACTTATTTCCAATCCGTAATCATTTACATCCACCACTGCCATACATTTTCCCAATCCACATCTATATTTAAAAGTAGTGTTTCCAAAATAATAATGAATTCACTATTTTGGTCTTTCTATTTCATATATATATATGCAATAGAAAGACCAAAATAATTAAAACTTCACATGCCATGCCTGGAACGACAATTGACTATACATCCAACAACCACCATTTATACCCAGGCTATGCAGGAGTAAATTTCCAAGGCAACATAACCATACCACTGTAAACAAAACAACTCCATGTGACTTAAAAGTTGAGCCAAATATCCAACGTGGCTATCATCAACAGTGGTCAATCGCAATAAATAACATGCTTAAAACTCTAAGGGTATTGCTGAGTATAAAACAAACTATCCATACTACACACAGAATGCAACTAAACAAACTCCACAATGTGACATTTCCACTTATCACAAAAAACAAACAGTCAGGAAAATAACTCAACATATCGTGATGAGACTGTGCTCATTAATAAGTGGTTGGTTCGTTTAAGTCACACCATGATTCAATTAAGCCGTGTGTACTCAGGCTTATTCAAATGACAACACAAATATGTCGTGGATATGCCTTCTAAATTTTTCCAGTTCGATTATCGTTCGGCCCCAGGGAACCCATAGTTATCATGCCTTATGTTTCATTTTAAAAATACCATACGAAAATGCGACCTATGTGAGCAACCCTAAGCATTCATTACTAATGTCATCCATTGATCAAATCACCATAAGTAAAAAACTAGTGACTATACATCAACCAAAAATGCACCATTGTGGTAAAAAAATAAAATCAATCAACCGAACAAGCCGAGATAGCAGTGTATACCCACACATCCAATCGAAATGGGTAGAGGCCCTTCCATTAGAAACAACTGAGTTCTTTGACATCAAGGGGGTGACTGTAGACTTTAGAAGTGCAGTGGCAATGTAAGGTTCATGATATTATCAGAGAGGCACTGACGAACACCATACCAACACAACTATTATATGACCAACGGGTGATCCCTCATTCGAAGTAATAGACCAAAAAAATCGGGAACAACTTAATAGGCTTGATAGTCTCCCTGTGCAACTCCAGTCTAGAGGGTTAAGGGTTTTCACGGTAGCCTTCACAGGATGAATGGAACTAACTGCAGTGAAACTTTGAGGCCAAAGGCATACACACAAGGAGAATGATGATTCACATGTGAACGAGAGACAGTTCCTTGACATGGTAGAAACATGAATACAAGGCTCTAGTTAAACCCCAGAATCGTGAAGGAAACCTTCCAACTATGATTTAAACAAAACCCTTCAACCAAAATGCAGTGGTAACAAAAACTATCACCCAGGAAAACTAAAAACTTCAATGAACATAAAAAAATCATGGCAAAAACATCCATTTCCATTTTAAAACCAAAATTTCACACAGTTGCAACACTCAGGACAAACACAAACCCACACAACTGAGCCAAAAATATTTCATAACCAGAGTGAAGTCAATAATGGCCAAAAGAGACATACCTGTTAATCGAAATCCTTAAGATGGGAGGTGGTTGAGCAGTTTCACCCTACCAAAAATCCGTAGCATGAGCACAACAACAATATCAAACAATAGTCCGACAAAGGTGGCGGCTGTTAAGAACCAAACATCAATATAGCATATAAAAACCTCAGGAAAAGTACTCAATGCATTGAAAAAGAGATAATTTCAGATAATAAGCCACTTCGAGGGGGCAACCTCCTTTTACCCCACTTAAATGTTCAAGTACAAGATGATTCAAAATAAAAATGTCTCCTTGGTATATATAGGAGACTAGGAGGTATAATTACAAATAATGGCCTAAAGCCGACATAATTAAAATAACATTACTAATCTAAATTACAACTAATGGCCTAAAGCCGACATAAATAAAATAGCATTACTAATCTAATATGCCCCAATTAAGGGGTAATGAGCCAACATTAGGGCTTAACAGCGGCCAACGAGAAGGGTAAAGGTGATGTGCAGTAAATTCACGTCCCCTCCACCCATATCTCATTTACTCCACAATACATGCCAACGAGCCCCCAATTAACACCATTAATCAACCCTTGCATCGAGAACATCAACAATTTTAAACCATAGCATAATCCAAGTTCCATATGAAAATTCAACCAATTGCATTGTTACTTTTCCAAGTGCACCAACCATGTTTATATTCCCAATATATCTCAAATAAATTGCCTGACCACTATACAATCTAAATGATCATGTGTAGAATCATCACTAATAGCGTGATCAACATCAACCCGAACCATAGCATAATCACCATAAAAATCGCAAAGCCATTACTTCCATGAGCCACCAATGTTATTAACATACATATATATATATATATATATATATATATATATATATATATATATATATATATATATATATATATCATCTATCGATTACATTTACCAATACATAACCATTGCATTACCTCCTTGCCAAGATGCACCACCAAACTTTTGACCATATGAATATATAAAAAATGTAATTTAACAATTTTTTATGGCCATTTCCTTGTTAGCTAAGGTTTAATAATAATCAACAAATGCATGTAGTATTGCAGAACTAGGTTCCTTTGCACTCGTTGTAATATTTTTCCTTCTTCAAAACTTCCCTTTATGTGACTTTATTAACATGTTTGTTGTGCAGGCGTGAGAAGGCCAAATACCATATATGAATAGCAGGTTGTAGTATCAAGAAGGGACAACATCTCAAAGCTTAACTCATATCAATGACAACCACATTAACATCAACCATGTAAATTTCTGTAGCACATCATCATAACATAAAAAATGAACAAATATGCAACTAAATAATTCAAGGGAGTCCCACCTACTAGTATTATTTAGTTTTATAATAATAGGCTTTAGCAACACTTTGTGGGCGGAACTAGTTGACGTTTTCAATCGTCAACAAAATGGTGACTCCACAGGGAAATTTGTTTTGAACAGATTAGAACTCGGAAATAATGGTTTCACAAACCAATAATAGTAATCTCAAGAGACATAAATCGAATGATTATGCAACAGGGAGAAGTGAGCGGATTTAATGGAAAGATGACCGGGAACTCGGGAATAACTTAAGAAAAATGTTAAGTATGAGGGGTTTTTACCACTGTGTGCATAATCCATCGACCATAATCTGTTCTTTAACTTCTAAGGAGAAAATTTCTAGATTTTCTCTTAAACTCTGAGTGGGTGAAGAAATGGTGAGAAGAAGCAAGAGATAACCAATTCTTTACAAGACAACAATGGAAATGTATGGCAGTTTCAAGGGTCCTTTAGATATGACATCATAACAGTTGTGTAATCTTGATTTTTATTGACTACCAATGCTTGTAGGAGTGTCATTGTGGTAACTATGATCCAACATCTTATTCTCTACTAAAACCAAAATATGACCCAAAACAAAGCTCAAAAGAATGAATTTTCAAAAGATTAAAAAGGCAGAAATAAAGTGACCGAAAAAATAAAGGTAGCATAAAATACTTGAAAGAGAAAACAACTATTGTAAGCAAAAGAAAAAAAGAGAATCCAAAAACAGAGCTAGACTATTAAAATACAGGAAATCCAGACAGTGTGGAGCTTTTCACGTTGGTTCCACATAATTCTTTAAGTGAGAACCGTTAGTTTTGTATGAAAATAATCGCTCCTACAAATCTTTTAGAATGTAAGAATTTGTACCTAAGACAAAAGCAATTTTGAAAGGACCCAACCATAATTTCTGAAATTTTGAATGTCTTCCCCTATCAGCGTGAACCGAATCCCATAGCGAGACTTTTTCATCAACCTTAAACTTGACAGTTTTGACACTCTTGTTGAAATACTACTTAACGGTCTTCTGTCTCCTTTTAATATAATCCAAAGAAAACATTCTTTGTTCTTCCAAGGCTAGTAATGCATTTACTCTTTGTGGAACATCTGAAGAATTTAATTCTTTGGTCTGTAGCATCAACCTTAAGGAAGAAAGTTCCAACTCTGTTGGAAGGAGGGATTCTTGACCATAAACCAACTGAAAAGGGGTACAACCAGTACTTACTTTATAGGTAGTTCGATCTTCCCAGAGGGTATAAGTAAGGAGAGTGTGCCACTGGCAAGGTTTGTCCTCAATGAGCGTTTTGACGATCCTTACTAGATTTTTATTAGTGGACTCAACTTGCCTATTTCCTTGGGGATAATAACATGATGAAATGAAATGTTTAACCCCCAATTTGGCTAAAAACTGAGTCATCTTAATAGAAATGAAAGGGGGATTGTTGTCTATAATAACTTCCAATGGAAGACCAAATCTAGAAAAAGTATTATTTTCAAGGAAAGAAATTACCTGATCGTCTGTGGAAGGTTTAAGTGAGACAAATTCGGCCCATTTAGTAAAATATTTTGTGGCTGTCAATATGAAAACTTGCCCAGCTGAATAAGGAGAGTTAATAGGACCAATAAAATCCAATCCCCACTTTTAAAAGGGGAAATATGTCAAGACATGTTGTAATGGCATGGATGAAAAGCGTTTTTTCCCAACAAATTTTTTGCATTTGTCACAAGACCTCAAAAAAACATAAGACTCGAGAAATATCAAAGGCCAATAATATTCCTTCCTAATAATTTTGAAAGCAGTCGTCTTTGCAGAAAAATGACCTCCTACATGAATGACATAAATTTGAGAGTCGTGGGATTCCTGCAACAATTTTGGTGCGTCTTCATTGTTTACACAACAAAGTAACACACCATCAACATATCTCTGAAATAACAGGTCTCCTATAATGACATATATTGCAGAATCAAGATGAAGTCTTCTCCTTTGATGAGTGTCTAAGTTGTTTGGACATCTTTGGTTCTGTAAATAATAAACCAATTTTTTGTACCAAGGATGTTCAAACAAAGGGAGGGTCTGATCGTCAATGTAAAAGAGGGTCGAAAGGGAAATATCTTCTTCATCAACTTCTTCACCATTCTCAGCATGTTGAGCCAAGTGAAGGGCTAGGTCACGTCCCTTGATAGTGGTAGAATTCACGATATTTAAATCATCCTCCTAGATCTTGGCAAGCCAATGTAAAATTTTTCCTGAAAGATAAGTTTTTGAGAGCAAAAACTTAACAGCAAGTAAAGGGACTTTTACCAAAGTATACTTACCTAAGCTATAGTGGCGAAACTTTTCAATGGCCTTAACAAGAGAAAAAACATTTTTCTCAATAAAAGAGTATTTAAATTCATCATTAGACAAACTTTGACTCATGTAAGCCACAGGTTTTTCATTTCCTTGATCATCATCTTGCAGAAGGACAACAAAAACTGCCTCCCCGGTGGCATTAGTATAAATCATGAACTCCTTCTCAAAAACCGGCTTTGCCAAAACCGGTGCAGAGCTGATTTCTTTCTTAATCCCTTCAAAAGCATTTATGACATCATCAGTCCAGGAAAAAGAATGGTCCTTCTTAAGAAGATTATGTATTGGCTTGACCATCCCTGCAACATCTGGAACAAACCTACAGACGAAGTTAATAATTCCCATAAAGGCTTGAACCTCTTTCTTAGAAGTAGGAGCAGGAAGGTTAAGGATATCAATAATTATTTCTGGATTGATACTTATTCCTGAATCGGAGACAATGTGTCCAAGGATCTTTCCCTCGGTAACACCAAAAATGGACTTGGAAGGGTTTACAGAAATTCCAAACTTCCTACATCGCATGAGAACCTTTCTCAGATGGCCAAAATGATCTGATTGGATTTTAGAGTAAACTGTCAAGTTTTCAAGGTAGATCCGAATGATCTTACCGATCAAATCATCAAAAGCTAATTGAATAGATATTTGAAAAGTGGCACCTGCATTAGATAAACCAAATGGCATGCGCTCATAAACAAAGATACCCTGACAAGTAATAAAGGTGGTTTTATATTTATCTGCCCTTTTTACCTTGATTTGATTGTAACCAGAAAACCTGTCAAGTAAGGACATCATTTGTGACCCTGTAACTTGCTGCAAAATCATTTCCATGTTGGAAAGTGGGAAGTGGTCCTTTATAAAAGCTCGATTTAATGCGTGAAAATCAACGCACAATCTAATCTGACCAATTTTTTTCCGAACAGGGACTAGATTTGAGACCCATTCAGAATACTTGACTGGAAAGATAATTCCAGCCTTCAAACGTTTTTCCAACTCCTTTTGAATGGTTGCTTCTATCACAGGGTTGATAGGTCTTTGTCTTTGCCTAACTGGTTTTACGCCTTCCTGGATGGGAATGGCGTGATGTATAAGGTCAGGATCAAAACCACAAAGATACTCATAAGACCAAGAAAAAACGTCTCGAAATTCACCAAGCAACTTGGAAAAATTCTCCTTCTCTTCATCTGAACATTTGGCACCTATTTTAACATTCTTTGGAGTCTCGGGTGTCCCAATGTTCAAGGATATGGTTTCACCCACCTTCCTTTTTGACTCCTCTTCTTTTTGTTTCTCCTTGTTGCCTACAACACTCGAATAAAATGAACTCTCTAGAGGAGTCAAGCCTTTAGGAATCCTGTTATCTTCTATGGATATGATTTCCTTAGGCTTAAAAGGTTCATTTTGGATAAAAGCACAAATTATCTCATCATTAGGGAAGACTTGCCAAGATTCCATATTGTCGGGAATATGTGGATGATATAAGGATTGAAAGGTACAATCAGGCATGTGCGACAGAGGTTGTCGAGTAGGAGAAGCTGCAAAAACAGCTAACCGATTAGCCATTGAGTTTAGATCCCTCTTTACGTGAGTGATATTGAAAGACAATAGGTTTGATATAAGAGCCGAAACTATTTGGGTATATTGTTTCATCAATTTGTTGCTAGGGGAATAAATCTTACGTACGAGGTTGACAACAAGCTCGAAATCCTCGAAAACCGATAGGTGACCACAACCAAGATTATACGTGTTTTCAATTCCTAATAACAAGGATTCAAATTCAGTGACATTGTTTGTGCAAGAAAACTCCAGCCTATAAGAAAATTTCTAGATTTTTACGATAAGATAAATTAAAACAACACCATCTCCATTACCCTCATTTGAGCATGAACCATCAAAGTGCATGTGCCACATACCATCATCTAAATTGATTTGTTCCAAAGTAATATTATCCTCCTCTGCAAAGATGGAGTATACTCCTAGGTCCTCTTCAAGATAGTTTACGTTAGGTTGTGGGATACTTTTGATATAAAGGGATATCCTTCCTTCTCTAAGAATTATAATGTTTTTTTCATTCTGAGGAATGGATAAATGTGTTCCATTGAATGAAAGGTATCCACCTATTAAGGCTTGCCAATCTCTTCCCAAAATAATTGAGTAATTTCGTACAGGCATATAAATCACCTGAATGCTGAGGGTCATCCTTATTTCGGGGTGAGCGCACAAAACTAAGGTCACATATTTAATCTCATCTATGGTCTTTTGTTGAAGACTATTATAGGAAATCATGCTTCGAGCATTTTCATTTGTACAAGATAATCCTAGCTCTTCCATAATAATATTCGACATAACACTTGGGACTGAACCACCATCAATGAGGCAACAATGGGTGATTTTATCCACGATATTTATAGAAATATAAAAAGGTTTTTTTTTACAGGGTATATGAAGTAATGTATACCTACTTTATTTACAGAAGAATCCTCTTCGCTTACCTCTTCAGAAAGATTGGTCACAACAGAAGCCTTTCCTTCCATGAATCGTTTTGGATTCATCTGTTGTTTGGGGATGGAAACCATGTCTAGGAGGGTTGCATCTTCTTTTATGTTAGCCAATTTATTCAAGATGTTGTATTTGGANGGGGGGGGGGGGGGGAGGAGTGATTCTTTGACTCTCAGGAATTTTAGGAACCTGGGGCACAACAACAGTTGAGGATGAGCTCGGGCTAGAAGAACTGCAAGGAGGGTCAAACTTGCCTATTGGGGCATAGGCTTTGTTTCCAGTATTGATAACCATGACATCTTCTAGCTCGGAAAAATCTAGGACAGTGAGAGTGGCTTCTAGTATTTTACCAAAGATCGTGTCTCTTACACTCTTCCTTTCCTCACACGTGGTTTCTTCATGGTGTTCCTCAAAAAATTTACTCCAACTCCTAGGCAGGATAGCTTTGGGCTGAAAATTATTTTCAACTAGACTTCTAAAAGGAGGGCCAGAAGAGGATGAATCTCTAAGGGTGGGAGGGGAGACAATACCCTTCCGCTCAAATACTACCATACGATTTTTCATATCTTGTACTAGTTGTAAGAGTGTGAACATGTTTGTCTGTCTAACTGATTCTCCCTGGGGTAGATCAGTTCATTCAAGCTATTCTTCATACTCTGAACAAGTGTGCAGAGAGGAACTAAGGTTAACAATGGATTTTTTTTCAAGACTATCTCAGTAAGGAGAAGGCAATGCATTGTAGTAATGCATGAAGGCGGCTTGGTTCTGAGGGTGGATAATTTTAGGGATTTGATTATACAACTTGGTGAAATGAAAGTTAAAAGACTTGATGGTCTCACCATCTTTGTAAGTGATGTTATTGTACTCCCTTAACTTCTTAGCAGAGCTTTTGGATTGTATGTAAGTGGATTTGAACCAATATATTAATTCCTCCCAAGTGGACAAAATCTTAGGAGGCAGGTCAAAGAAGTCTCCCACAGCCTTCCCTTACAAGGAATTGACAAATAGGCACATGCAAGTATCATTTTCATTGGCCCCTATGTTATGAAAAGCATTAGAAAATGCCACTAGGTGTTCATTGGTATTGACAGTGTTATTTCCTAAAAACTTAGGCAAATGCTCTTTAAACTTTGGAAGTGGACGAGTACCAGGAACTAGATTAAGAGGAGAGAACACATGCCATGGTGTAGTTGTGGCTTCTTCTTTGAACTAAAAAATTCCATCCTCCTTGATGACTTTGGTGGGGTTCCTAGTAGATTGGGCGGGGATATGGTGGTTTTACAAGGTACCAATCATCGATGACGATGAATATTGGGAAGATGGAGCACTTCTAGTGCCACCAAAGCCACTACTAGATGATATCTTGTGGATGATAGATGAGGGAAAGAAAGACGAGTTGGATGAATCAGATAATGTTCTCCTTAGGGCACTTTGTTGGGAAAATAACACAACGTTTCTCCTTCCTATCTCAACAATCAGACTGATTTTGGGTGACAATATTATTCTTCTTATAGAATCACGAGAGTCAAAGGACATGAAAGAATGGATGAAACAGAAGAAACAAAAGGTTACTGTTGATTTATAGGCTTCCTACATCTAGCTTCCAATTGTTCTTGAGTACTAATATCTCGTTCAATTGCTGCCCAAGAATGGTTAAGCTCAACATGGGTCCTGGCGATGCCTAAAATAGTATGAAATCGGTTTAAAGAAATGTTGGTTTGGTCCTAGAGACCAGGCTCAAGATTGGGCTTCCTTGCAATAGAAACAGTCATTAAAAGAAAAACAATCAAAAAATCAGAAAAAAAATATGTATCGATGAAAATCGAGTATAGAATTTAACCAGAGAGACATCAAAGATCTCCCCAGTATGGTCGCCAAATAAATGTTGAGTAAAAAATATGAATTGATCTTACTCAATCATTTTTAGACTTTACTTGGATAAAGTAAAGTATATGGGAATATCACCCTATATTTATAGCCAACAAAAATATATATCCTAACTCACAAGTATTAATTACAAGTTCTTAAGCTAGTCTTTTATCAACCAAAATCTTGCTGGAAATTCACTTTTTATGTGTTTTTATAAACATATCAGTTGTTTTTATAAACATATCTTGCTGGAAATTCACTTTTTATGTGTTTTTATAAACATATCAGTTGTTGAAATAAATCTAAGAACAAAAGCAAAGAGACCAAGATGATAATCAAGACAATTGAGAAATAAATCAATCCTTTATTTCATTCCAATTCACCAAAGAGTCATCTTATTTACAAAATCTCATACAGAAATCTTGGACCAAAGTCAAACTTAGACATCCCCGATGGAACATAACAAAGGACCTATGACAAAAAACCAAAACTGAACTCTAAAAGTTCGATCAACTTGCCACAGATTGTTGCCCACTTGACTCTGCACAATAGCCTTTGTCAGTCATGAAAACTAATTCACAAACAGGCAAGTCCACACAGACTATCAAAGATAGATCAACACCTCTAAAGAACAAGTATCTGAATGATTTTATTCAACCCTGAATATTGTTGTGTACAGTAAGACCTTGTTATCATAAAAGAGAATTAGGCTATGATGAATATATGAATGAATGAAAACTTAACTATCTCAACACAAACTCAAATAGAAAACCTTAACATGATTCTACTTCTATCCTTAGTCATGGCTTCCCCGACTGAAAAAACTCATCCTGCATATGTTAACAATTAGAAAATAGTATTTTAAATAAACATGCATGACAACTCCTTAAAAAGACAAAATAGATTTGGCTCAGAATGTATCAGGCTCATGCAATCCAATCCATACAAATTGTCCTAATGTTAATCAATGAGCAGGGGGGTGAAACAATGTTCTGGGATACATGAGGGGTTTGTCTTGAGAGAAAATATGATATAATGAACGGGGAGAAGAAATGGTCACTGCTCGATGAAAACAATAATCAATTGTAAATCACCCAATAAACCTTACTGCAATCCACTCAAGATACTGCCACTTCATCCATTTAACACATAAATTCTCTTGGCTGTAATCAATATCAGAAAAGGGAGTTAACAAAATGAATATGGGATATGTGAGAGGATTGTAATTAGCGGAAAATGAGATAATGAGAGGGGAAAAAAACGTTTACTATTCATGATATTAATCAAACAATCCATAACATATTTTGCAATAAGAAAAATATGCATCAACCAACAATCAGATGACTAAGTCATAATTCCTTTGCATTTTCCTAATTTCATTGTCCATTAATGTCTGACATGGTGCCATTAAAAAAAGAAGTAATTCACACAATTTGTAAGAGGTTTTGTTCTCTTTATTCACACATTCTGCATTTTATAACAATGAACAACAACACTTATTTCCAATCCCTAATCATTTACATCCACCACTGCCATACATTTCCCCAATCCACATCTATATTTAAAAGTAGTGTTTCCAAAATAATAATGAATTCACTGTATCTGTAATAGAGCCAATCAATATCTATAATGATATTCATTCCCATATATATATGCAGTAGAAATATCAATATAATCAAAACTTCACATGCCACGCCTAAAACAATAATTGACTATACAACCAACAACCACCATTTAGACACAGGATATGTAGGAGTAAATTTCCAAGGCAATGTAACCATACCACTGTAAACAAAACAACTCCATGCGACTTAAAAGCCGAGACAAATATCCAACGCGACTTTCATCAATGGTGGTCAATCGCAATAAATAACATGCTTAAAACTCTGAGGGTATCACTGAGTATAAAACAAACTATCTATACTACACACAGAGTGCAACTAACCAAACTCCACAATGCGACATTTCCACTTATCACAAAAAACACACAATCATGACAATAAATCAACATATCATGCTGAGACTGTGCTCATTAATAAGTGGTTGGTTCATTTAAGTCACACCATGATTCAATTAAGTCGTGCGTACTCAGGCTTATTAAATCGAAAACACAAAGATGGCGTGGATATGCCTTCTAAAGTTTTCCAGTTCGATTATCGTTCAGCCCCAGGGAACCCATAGTTATCATGCCTCATGTTTCATTTGAAAAATACCATATGAAGACGTGACCTGTGTGAGAAACATTAAGAATTCATGACCAATGTCAGCCATCGACCAAATCACCATAATTGAAAAACTAGCGACTGTACATCAACCAACAATTCGCCACTATGGTAAGAAAATAAAAACAATCGACCGAACAAGCTAAGGTAGCTGTGTATACCCACACATCCAATCGAAATGGGCATAGGACCTTCCATTACAAAAAACTGAGTTCTTTGACATCAAGCAGGTGACTGTGGACTTTAGAAGTGCAGTGGAAATGTAAGGTTCACGCTATTATCACAGAGGTATTAATGAACACCATACCAACACAATTTTTATACGACGTACGGGTGAGCCCTCATTCGAGGTAATAGACAACAAAAATTGGGAACAACTTAACAGGCTTGATAGTCTCCCTATGCAACTATAATCTAGAGGGTTAAGGGTTTACACGGTAGCTTTCACAGGAGGAACAAAAATAACTGCAGTGAAACTTTGAGGCCAAAGGCGTACGCACAAGGAGAATGATGATTCACTTGTGAATGGGAGACAGTTCCTTGACAGGGTCAAAACATGAAGACAAAGCTCTAGTTAAACCCCAAAATCGTGAAGGCAACTTTTCCAGCCATGTTTTAAACAAAACCCTTCAACGAAAACGTAGTGGCAACAAAAGCTATCACCCAGGAAGACTAACAACTTCGATGAACTTAAAAACATCACGGCAGAACCATCCATTTCCATTTTAAAACCAAAATTTCACACAACTACAACACTCGGGACAAACAAAAACCCACACAAATGAGCCAAAAATATTTCATAACCAGAGTGAAGTCAACAGTGGCCAAAAGAGACATACATGTTAATCAAAATCCTTAATATGGGAGGTGGCCGAGCGGTTTCACCCTGCCAAAAATCCAGAGCGCAAGCACAACAACAAGATCAAACAATAGTCTGACTAAGGTGGCGGCCAACGAGAAGGGTAAAGGTGACATGCAGTAAATGCACGTCGCCTCCACCCATATCTCATTTAATCCACAGTACATTCCAACGAACCCCCAATTAACACCATTAAACAACCCTTGCATTGAGAACAACAACAATTTTAAACCATAGCATAATCCAAGTTCCGTATGACAATTCAACCAGTTGCATTGTCACTTTGCCAAGTGTGCTAGCCACGTTTATATTCCCAATATAACTCAAATAAATCGCTTGACCACTATACAATCTAAACAATATTGTGTAGAATCATCGCTAATAGCCTGATCAACATCAACTCAAACCATAGCATAATCAGCATAAAAATTGCAAAGCCATTACTTCCATGAGCCACCAACGTTATTAACATATGTATATCAGCTATCGATTACATTTACCAATGCATAACCATTGCATTACATCCTTGCCAAGATGCACCACCAAAATTTTCACCATATGCATATATAAAAAATGTAATTTAACATTTTTTTATAGCCATTTCCTTGTTAGCTAGGGTTTACCAATAATCAACAAATGCATGTAGTATTGCAGAACTAGGTTCCTTTGCACTCATTGTAATATTTTTCCTTCTTCAAAAATACCCTTTATGTGACTTTAATAACATGTTTGTTGTGAAGGTGCGAGAATGCCAAATACCATATATTAATAGCAGGTTGTAGTATCAAGAAGGGAGAACATCTCAAAGATTAACTCATATCAATGACAACCACATTAATATCAACCATGTAAATTTCTGTAGCACATCATCATAACATAAAACATGAACAGATCTGCAACTAAATAATTCAAGGGGGTCCCACCTACTAGTATTATTTAGTTTTATAATAATAGGCTTTAGCAACACTTTGTGGGCGGAACTAGTTGACGTTTTCAATCGTCAACAGGTACCTAACATGGCCTCATTTCCAGGATCCATTCTTTATTTTCACCCTAGTGATGTTCACGGGAGGTGTTGGAGTTACTTCACACACACCTAGGATTTATTTTTCCTAAGTTTTTTCCTTCTTTATTAGTCATAATTAGTCATTATCTAGTCTCCTATATTTTAGGGGAGAATATTCCACCTGAAGAATATTCTCTTTCAGTTGACACTTCAGTTTGACTAGTTGAGTTGAGTTTAGATGCTTCATTGGTTTTGTGACCATGCAACATTGGGATCATCACCATTCTAATTATACCTGGACTTGGTATCATCACCATACTGGCGCATTAGCCTTGATTCCCTGAGTTAACTCCTCACTATTCTCTGTTCAGTCAGTTAATTGAAGACTAGTTGACTAGTTAACTCAATTAGGTGGTAGTTCACTCCGATAACTGCCTAAGAGACTATACTAGATGGAAGTTGTTAGCGATATTTCTTGATAACGGGGGTAGGAAATCAAAAGGTGGGTTAAAACCCACTTATCCAAGGTCTCGGGCAACATGCGCCCGTGGTAAACAGTAAGCAAGATCGGACGATCTGGATCAGCGCGCCCGGATCAACGACGCACAGTGAATTTCGGACCCTCCTTGCCTTCCGACCTTTAAGATGAGGGGGGGGGTCCGGAATCGGGGGTGCATCTCTCCGACGGCCCAGATGAGCGTGCCCGGATCAACGGCGGAAAAGGTCATTCCGGACCCCCCCCCGCCTTTCTCCCTTTAAGCTGAGGCGGGGGGTCCGGAATTGTTGATGCAGCTTCCGACGGCCATGATCGCAGCGCCCGGATCAATGGCGCTCATGCAGCCACGGTCTTTCCAGCTGACCTGTGTTTAACCATGGTGGACCCTCCTCCTGTCACTTCACTCACCCTCTACCCACTGTCCCCCGTTGTCATGTGTCACTTATTCATTCTTCCTCTCTGGCCCGCGCGGCCTCCCCCTTCCGTCCATCACCCATTCGTTGCCTGCCACACATCCCCGTCTGCCCACATCAGCCTATCGCCTAGGGGTGGTTCCAGCTCGGACGCCTCTCTACATGACCTGTCGTCACCCCTCTCTGATATCACCTTCGCTCCTCTCCACTGCTTCCACGTGCCCCTCAATATCATTGCTCCCACCATATCCCATGACCGCCCTTCAAAGCTTGTCAGTTGTTCCAGATGGCAGCATGAGAAGTCTTCCCCATCCCGAGATGCTGAGCTGGCCTAATCTTCTCCTATCCCAAGAAGCAGTTATTGAAACAGTTGGCGGTGGTTAGACATCGTCTCCGCCATAATGGGGACATCCTGTAACGAATTAAAAGCACGTCGACTTCGCCGAATAAACTGTCAGGATACTGATCGCGTCTGCCATAAGTTGCACGACCATCTGAAGATCACAGCTCCGTGTTGTCAGAAGCCATGTAGACGCAAAGCCTTCAATGCACTTTCTTGGTCCCACCGCTGTTAGTTTGAGTATATGTAGGCGTTTTCGCCGTTTTTGTATCTATCGATGGTAGAGCTAAGCTCCCGACCGTATTGTTTTCAGCCATTCTCTGGTTCCTTGTT
>ML804741.1:155648-191246 GCA_009831015.1 Picea engelmannii
CCTAGGATTCATAGTGTCTAGCGAAGGAATGATTATTGACCCCGAGAGGACTCAAGTCATCTCTAAACTTCCCCCTCCTACATCCAAAAAATCCATGCAGTCTTTCTTAGGCCAGATTAACTTCGTGAGAAGATTTGTCCCCAGTTTCTCTGAAATGGTCAGGCTTCTACACAACCTGATTAAGAAAGACACCCAATATCACTGGGGATCCACAGAAAATCAAGCTTTTAATGCCATAAAGAATGCCATAATAGACGCTATGTCTCTCATGAGCCCTGACTTCTCTCAAGATTTTACACTCTACACTTTTGCCTCCGACCATTCTTATGCCACCGTCCTAACTCAGAAGAATACCGAGAACAACGAAGTACCCATCGCGTTTATGAGCTCTTCTTTCAAAGGTGTTGAACTTAACTACCCAGTGGTTGATCGACAAGCCTATGTTGTTTTCAAAGAAGTTAAGCATTTCCGATCCTATCTTTTGAAGTCAAGGACGAAAGTCATTGTGCCCTACTCTGCCGTAAGGAACTTGTTAGTGCAGAAGGAGTTAGGAGAGAAGAGAGCTAACTGGGTCACCTCCTTGCAGGAGTATGACTTAGAAATCACCCCAGCTCAGATTGTGAGAGGCCAAGGGTTGTGTAAGTTGGTTGTTGATTCGGAAACGGGACAGCAAGAAGATAGTGATACGTCAAACCTAGGACAAAGCGATCAAAGTTTGATCTGTTGCGCACAAAACCTCGTTAGTCCCTGGTACGACGATATTAGATTCTGTCTTGAACGTGGGTCAGCACCCCGTCACCTTGATCCCGCCAAGAGAAGAGCGTTGAGGCTAAAGTCTGCCTCCTTTCATTTGGTTAACAGTGTATTGTTTTGTCAAAATTTTGACGGCGTACTAATGAGCTGTCTTGAAAAGGACGAAGCAGAAAAAGTCTTGCTCGAGTTGCATGCAGGAGAAGCTGGTGGTCACTTTGGTGGTGACACCACTGCTCATAAGGTTTTAAGAGCCGGTTACTACTGGCCCATGATTTTTAGGGATGCCCATGCCTTGTGTCGTAAATGTATCATCTATCAGAAAGCATCAGGGTGGTTGCAAAAACCAGCCTTTCCCTTGCAACCCGTTTTAGTAGATTCTCCTTTCCAGCAATGGGGCCTTGATATCATAGGTCCATTTAACCCGCCATCCTCGCAACATCACAAGTATATTGTGACAGCCACAGATTACTTTACTCGATGTTCTGAAGCTGCTGCACTAAGAACTGTCAACACCAGTCAGGTAATCGATTTTCTAAACTCGAATATTATCACTCGTTTCGGTATCCCTAACTGTTTAGTCTTTGACAATGCTTCATAATTTTCTTCTCTTGAGATGAGTGAGTTCTCTTTGGATAAAGGAATAAAGCTGAAGTATTCGGCTAGTTACTACCCCCAGGGCAACGGATTAGCAGAATCAACAAACAAGAACTTGATTAAAATTATCAAGAGAACTGTGGTTGAAAATCACAAGAATTGGCACAATGCGCTGTTGAACGCGCTGTGGGATGATAGGGTAACTCCAAAATATGCTATAGGTAACTCCCCCTTTTTTCTCGTTTATGGAAGAGAAGCAATTCTGCCTCCTCACATTCTTCTTCCTTCGCTTCAGTTGTCACAATAAGTCCAAGAAGAAGATTGTCCCCCTTTAGAAAACCGAATTAACGCTTTGATGAAGCTGGAAGAGGTAAGAGCCCAAGCTAAGCGTAAGTTAGATCAACATCAAAAATTGGTTAAAATCTGGTTCGATTCTAATTCTGCTTCTGATAGGAATTTTGAAGTAGGCGATCTCGTCTTAAAATGGGACAAACCACACGAGGGAAAGGGAGAACACACTAAATTTCAAAACTTATGGCATGGACCGTTTTTAATTGCTGAAAAGCTAGGTCCTAGTTCCTTTCAATTGAAAAATCTTGAAGGGCAGCTTGACACCTATCCGGTGAGTGGCCAAGCCCTGAAGAGATACTTTGCTTGATAACTACCCTTGTATATTATGTATATATTTTTTATTTTTGTTTGCCTTTTATTTTTCTTTCTGTTTTTTTATTTCGATTTAAATTATCAGCTTGTGTTTTTTTTTGAAAAATACACATACCTGTACACTAAGCTATTCAGACAAAGACAATAGAAAATTCCTTCGCTGAAATAACTTCTGAAAATTTGTACAAACATAAATGGTATATTTCTTGAACTTATATCTGTGTTGGAAAAAATTGTTGTTTAAAAGAAGTTGACTGATTTCAATCTCTGAGAAAAACTTGTCATGATCATCTATTATCTTTTTACGATGTCCCTTTTCCGTAAAGGAATGACTCAGAGGATGTCTCCCTGTCTTAGGAAGTTGTTTTTCAAAACAAAACATCTCTGGATCTAAATAAAAGACAGTTCTAAAAAAAATAAAATTCAGATGAGGTCTAAAAAATATGTCAAAATATCAAGAATTTCAGTGTCACCTCGCTCAGCTATATACCTATGAAAAACAAAATAAAATTATTAAGAAGAGTTGTGGGAAGTGCTTGTAAACCAGCCGGGATACTGAACAAGTCTGCTGGCAGCGGGTAAATGCATGCATGGCACCAAGACGACTTTGTTGGGGTACTGAACAGGCCTGTTGGCAGCGAAGCAATGTCGGGTATATGAAAATTTGCAAAAACAAAACCTCTTTAATGTCCTTATTTTGATCCAGAACTTCTTGGCAAGATACATATGTCAGAGTGGGTTAAATGGAAACCCTGTCGAGGCTATGGACGCCTGCTAGCAGCAATGGCCATGCCAACAGTATTGGATATTTTATCTTTAATATTGTGACTTGTTGATCTTAAGACTGCGATTGGTTTTCATCTTTTGAAACACTGTTGGAAAATATGGTTAATGATGATGTTTGTACGATTTTTGGTTGTTATTTTCAAGTTGAAATTATCTTTGCTGTCATAATCTGAACTTGTTTCTTTGACAGAGATAACTGCTTCTACCAGTGTGTTGCCATTGTTGGCAGCCAACTCACTTTTTCCTATCGTCTATTAAGCTGCCTACACCTATGTCTTGCAAACATCAAGTTTTTGTCGCAATTTTCAATAAACGACATTTTCATTTTTGCGAAATTTGCACATTTGTCTTCGTTAAGTTTTCATGACTGTAAGCGTGAAAACTTCTCCTTTTGAAGTCGTATTTCGATCATTATCTGAACTGTCAATATCTCTTTTGTCATTATGCCTATTGTGCTCACATTTTATTGATCATTATACAACTGGCAAGATCCTCTAATCAGTTCTCATACTTCGGTTGATTGTATAACTTGGTTTTATTGAGTTTGTAAAGCATTTAGCATTTGGATTTGCACTTTATATGACTTGCCTGATCATTGATTCTATGAAAATGCATAGGGGTTATGATTAATTTTTTTATATATATGTCTTTTGATATAATCCTTATGTTGATCTTTTCATAACTTTTGGCTTGTCAACTATATGAATATCGTTTGGCACCTTGGTTAAACTTTTGATTATATACATTGGCGCATAATTGATTTTGGCTTTGATTTATAAGTCAGGTGTTTAAACACTATGGAATAACATTTGTGCGCATTGGTATACACATTTGATTTCATTAGTTGGGCACATGACTCGATGGTTGAATTACTATTATGGATTAACAACCATGTAAATCAGTTGTTGTACTTGGATAATGAATATTTTGCATGGCAGACTCCACCGCCTTCGCATGCTTGCATTTATGCTTATCCCTTTTGGCTCGTTCATTTCGGTTAGCTCGGGAAGCTATGCTCCTGTGTGTGTTGGTGAATCCAAACCCTTCGTTTACCATGCATTCAGCTCCATGGCACCAGTCGTGCGAGTCGGGCCCAATGGCAATCAAGCCTTGTTAATGTTTGACAATGCCCGCCACGATTTGGAGGAAAATGGTTGGTTTCCCTTTATACAACGATTTGAGGGTTTTAACCTTTGTGTAGCATGACAGTTTGTCGTAACCGTCGATGGCTGTCGAGCCAAGGTGGGCGACATACAGTTAGAGATCGATGAGCAGTTTATCAACTCAGCTACAAGGTTACCTACCTCGGGACAACGTTGGTTTAGAATTGCAAGGTCGAGGAAGTGTCGTGGACATTGTTGTTTCTATCGCGCAAAGTCACCTCTTGTGACAGAGGTATGCCCATATCTACGCTCAAACCATGATGGAACGACTTATTAATGCTAGTCAAGCAGTTCGTGACCTGTGAAGGTCGATACAGACTTGTATTCCTCTACCACCTGCGTTTGCTAATGATTTTTATAGGGTATCCTCTAAACATGCCTTTCTACTTTCATCGTTCCCTGTATAAGATGTCGAAAAAGTTTAAGAGGCAGAAGGCTGATAGCAGCCTGTTCCACCATGGGCTTATTAAGCTCATCGTCGTTTATCATCTAAGTTTGCATGGTGATAGTTGGAGGGATTTCAGCACCCGTAATGGCTTTGAGGATCCAAACCCTATACAGGTTGACAAACCTGTGGTGAGTGAAGTCAAGGCCGAACCACCTGTACCCTTACATCTCCTACTACCTAAACCCTCGGCCGACCCTGGTGGTGGCTTACCCGGCACTGTAATTAAGAGTGCAGAGGCTATTAAAAATCCTATGAGTAAAAAAACCCAAGGCAAACCCTACTGCTAATGCCAAAGGGAAAAGGAATGCCCGACTCATTTCGAGAATGGCCAGAAACAAATCGAAACCCTCTGCCTAGCCCAACCCTATAGTTCTGAGTGAGGATTCTGATTCTGATGTTGAACATTTCTTGGCTAGCGAGTACCCCTACTCGCAGGGTTTATGTCTCGAGCCCCCTTATGATTTTGTATCAAATCTTCCCCCCTGCCTAAAGAGCGACCCTGACTACCCAGGTATTAAATTGCCTCGTGAAACCCTCAGTCATTTGGCCAAACCCTCGCCTAATCTGTCTAAGCCCACGTAGTCACCCTGGGACCAATGCGATTCATGGTTAGAACGATATTATATTGATGTTCCTATAATCCAATCGAAGATTCAATCACTGGAAGATCAAATTGCAGTCCTAACCAGTCAAAAAGCCAAGCTCCAAGCAACAGATAAAAATCAAAAGACAACCGGCTCCATCTTGTTCAAAAACATGGAATTAGCCACGGTCGTTGTCAATTCTAAATTGGCATAATCAAACAGCCTCGTCACTATACACGTATGGTTTTGACATTGTTTTTGTTTTGTAAATAATCTAGGTTGATATGATGATTTGGATTCATTTTTTAAATAGCTCTGAATGACTCTGTTCTAATGTGTGCATTCTATATATAGATTTGCTTTGAATGAAAAGAAATTTTGATTCGATATACGATCTGATCATTCCTAGTATAGCAATCGATATATTTTGATTGGATTTGTGTGGTCTTCGTTTGGATTTGATTGATTGGTTTGCTTTATTGAGTTAACGAAATTAATAGTTTGTCTTCGACTCGTTTGGTTTGTATCCGATTTGAAAAGGAATTTTTTCATACTCAGTTTAGAACACAATCATGTTCGGATTTGATTCTGTTATAATCCATATGATGTGGTTGGTGAACGATTTTATTGAGTTTGGTTGTTACGATATACTTTGTCTTACAATTTTCAAAGTTGAAATACTGCTCTGTTCGATTTTAATTTGGGAAATGAACTACTCTGTTATGCTCATTTAAGTCAGTACAGGTGTGCTCGAATCATGGAATGGATTCGATTCGTGACAGCTATGCTAAACCCCAGTCAATTGATTCATTTGATTGGAAAGATTTCATTTTGATCAAAGTCGTTTTCCCATTTTGCCATAACAAATTATGAATTCTATTACCGATCATTCGAGCCTGTTATGGTTTTATTAGAATTAATTTTCACGTCGGTTTGAATTGATCTATTCATGGCATGAACCGTTTGATGTGTCAACACAGTCATAATGATTGAAATGATCTTGTCGAATTCATATTTCCTGTTGACAAGGCAACGTAATAGTTTCTTTCCATTTGTTTTGATTATAATCGTTTCAATTGATATCAAAACGATTTCACAACTGTTGGATTCGATTGGTTATGAAACAAATTGATTGACTATGTTATTTTTACCCAGTCCGATTACAATTCGTTTGAATGTAATCAATATTTCTTACCCCAGTTTGCAAAAATGAATGATCAAATACCTTGTACGCACTCTGTTACACATTGTTACGTTTTCATTTTCCATATCGTCACAGCCATAACGAATTTTAAACGATCATGTTCGATTCGATCATATCTCCTATTTGGTAAAACGGCATAACAAATGCATAAGATTTGTTTTTGTATTGATTGCATTGCATATCAAACGGTTTCTCAACTATTTGATTATGATTATGTTAGACCCGATTTTGTGGTGATTCAACAAACAGAGTACACATATTTCTATTGAATGATTTTATGATTCTGTTTTGATTTCAAATGGTATGACAATCTTCGATTGAATAAATCATTTCAAATGGCTATTGGATGATAATTGAATTTAATCTCCTTAAAAGATTTTCATTTTATTTCAATGTTGATTCTGTATCTTTATTTAGACTAGCTACAGAATCAGAGGATTCTGTAGCTAGTCTATAGAATTAAATTTTCTATCATTTATTAATAAAAGATCCTTCTAATTTGTTCATTTTTGGTCCTTTTCAGGTGAATTCGAATTGCATGGGATTTGATGGACAGACTAGAGGATATTTGGATGTTTTACTTTTATTTTTAGTTTCCTAGTTTAGACAACTTTGGGATATCTTCCCAAATCTTATGTAAACAGTTTTATAACTTCCACAGGGAGGTTTTACCCTGTGGAAAAACTTATAAATACTTATTATTTTTTGTAATAAGCATGATCCTTGCTTGTGGGAGAACTAGGATTATGGATATCTAATAGAGACTGAGACAGAAATTGATGTTCTGCTACAGCTTTAGCTTTCATAATATTAATCTTTTGTTTCATGTTTATTTTATCAATTTGCATTTGATTAATGACTACTTTAGCTATCTTAGTCTTGTCCAAATGATATGAATTAATTAATATGATCCATATATGATTTCTTCCAGTATTTAAAAACATAGCAATTAATTGATTCAATTTGTGAATGACAAATTTCTCTTCTTCATCAATTGTATTATTAAGTATAATTTTTTGCATAACAGGTTTACCTAATTGCAGAGATTTATAAATCATATAATTGTTATGATTTTTTTTTATGTCTTGTTTGTCCTGTAAACAAACTTAAAGAGCATCACAGTTATCGTTTACGAGAAGCTTCTGGATTATTCGGTGTGAGTTTCCTTCCGCCGACCTGCTAATACAGTCATCATATATAGGGCAAATCTGGAGCGTTTATCCAGGTTAGTTTGCGATTATTTTTGTTAATTTGATTAGACATATTTGTAAGTTTAGATTAGTAAATTAGTTTAGTTATTTTTTCTGTTTTATTTCTCGTTCATAAAATTATAAAAATAAAAATAAATTATCTCTCGTTGTCTTAGGGCAGAACATAAATGAGTTTTGCAGGTTTTATTCAAATCTGTAAATTGTAGATATTGTACATTTTGTGAATAAGTTATATTTCATATAGTAGTTAGATAGTTAATTAGTTAGAGTTAGTATACTAGTAGTTAGTATATTGTATTTATAGAATAGTTAGATTAGTTTAGTTTGTTTTAGTTAGATTAGTTAGTTAGTTAGTTTTATTTGTTTTTAGTTAGATTAGTTAGTTTAGATTAGTTTTCTTTTGTTTTCTTAGGACCTTAGATCGGCTAATGGAGTCGCTAAACCCGTCAGGGTGGTTCATCCCAAATGGCTTGGGTTATTAGACAACCCCAGATCAGTTCCACTCTCTTAGTTGACGGACGGTCAATTTCTCCTGTCAAAAAGTGGTCGATGTGACTCTCAACTAAAACCTTTTGTTAGGAAGGAGTTGGATCTATGCAATGCATGCAGTGGTTTCTACAGTCTTTTGGATTTTATTATTTCCACACGAGGGATGAATTGTGACCATTGACCAGTTGTCCTTCTCATGTCCTGATCCTTCATCGGGGGAATCCATAGTCCTGATGATTGATAATCCTTAGCCCAACACCATAAAAATAGGGGTTGGTTTGTTTCCATCGTTGATGTGTACTTTCTAATACTCACCTCCTTCTGGCGATCTCAAGATCATATCAGTTGCCCCCGACCAACCTAGGGCTGAAAATTTTCAAATGTCGTCATTCCAAACGACTTACTTTCATGATTAGTGGACTCTTCCTTCTGCATCGGCCTTGATGGAAGGGACAGGGAATTCTAGCATGGCCATTCCCTTGTCCACAGTATAATTTTTGTACAACATTGTCCAGCAAGCTTCAAATGACCCCGATCTGACTCTTGTACAGGAGTTAGATCTAGTTCTCGATCCTATTTGGGCTCAAGGTTCCATATCCACTACATATTCTTTAGACCTAGTCTTCCCCTCAAATGAGGTGATTATTGAGACATTGACTAGTCCAGACAGACCCTGGGATGATCTCCATCATAGATCTTACTTCCTCTCTGAGTTAAGAAGAATAGAGGCAGGTGAATTTGTGTTGACTATGACTGGAGATAGGTCTTCATGTCCTATTAATCCTCTGGCTATGCACACATTTTACATAGAGGGTAATATGGAGAATATTACTAAAATGATCCCTATAGATATATCCAGAACCCCTGGCGTTGTGGAGAATGTTTGTGTCAGAGTGAACTACTCCCCCGAAGAGATTCGAACTTATATGGATTTATTAAAGGAATTCCACGATGTTTTTTCCTAGTCTTACAAGGAAATGCCAGGCATAGACCCAAGAATTGTTGAACATGAGATAACGACTTATCCTGACGCCAAGTCAGTCTGACAGAAGCTTCGTCTAGTGAATCCTCGGAAAGCAGCACTGATTAAGGTTGAAGTAGAAAACCTTCTTAAAACAAGTTTTATCTACCCCGTGTAGTTGACGGAATGGGTGTCAAACCTCGTTCCAGTTAAAAACAAACAAGGTACAATTCACATGTGCATGGACTTACGTGAATTAAACAAGGCCTGTCCGAAAGATAATTTTCCCACCCCATTCATTGATCATATTGTCGATGAATGCGCAAGATGAGAGGTATTTTCATTCATGGATGGTTTTTCAGGATATAACCAGATTCTTATCAAACCCGAAGACCAGCATAAAACAACTTTTATTTGTCCTTGGGGAACATTTTCATATCGTAAGATGCCTGTCGGCCTAAAAAATACTGGAGCCACTTTTCAGCGGGCCATGTCTTTTTCTTTTCGTGACCTTAGATATATAGTTGAGGCTTATCCTGATAATATAGCATCATGCTCTCACAAAATATCTGATCATCCCAAACACCTCTGACTAATCTTCGAATGATGTCACTACTATCGGATTCACTTGAATCCTAACAAGATTAGTTTTTGCATGATGCCAGGTCGTTTCCTAGGTTTCATTGTTTCGACAACAAGGATCATGGTCGATCCTATTAAGGTTGAGGAAATAGTTCAATTGCCTCCCCCATGCAAAATACCCCAGCTTCAGAGCTTACAAGGGAAAGTGAACATTCTTCGACGTTTTGTCGCAAACTAAGTTGAGATCACTAAAGTGTTCATGCGTCTATTGAAAAAGGTAGTCCCATTCTGTTGGGATGAATCCACTTATCACTCTTTGTTTCCTGCTCCCATGTTTCCCATCAGTGTTGTTGGTCCTTTCAATAAATGGGGGATTGATTTTATGACATTTCACCTAGCTTCAGCCAGGGGGCATCGTTATATCATTGTAGCGGTAGGCTACTTCAAAAAGTGGGTCGAGGCTATGCCAATGTTCAACAACGATGGAGAAACAATGACTCTTTTCATTTTTATATAGATAGTAGCAAGGTTCAGAATCTCGAAGGAGATTGTCACTCACCATGGCAGTCACTTCCAAAACAAAATGATGTCCGAGTTAACATCAAATATTGGGTTGAGAAAAGAACATTAATCACCCTAATACCCACAAGCGAATGGTCAGGTGGAAGCTGTGAATAAGTCTCTCAAGACTATTCTTCAACGAACAATCAATTCTTCCAAGTCAAATTGGCATTTGATGGTGTACTCGACATTATGGGCCTACCAAACATCTATAAAGACTGCCACCGGGTTCTCACCTTTTCAACTCGTATATAGGCTGGAAGCTGTATTTCCTAGTGAGTGTCAGATCTCATCTTTAAACTTGGCAGTGGAGTTACTTCCACACACTTCACCGCTTGAGCAACACCTATTATATATCAAGAAAATCGATTAGAAATGTCGTGATGCAGCCTCGGCCAATGAGGATCATAAGAGACAATTCAAGTGTCAATACGATCGGTTCATTCATCCTCGAATTTTCTTCGGAGGTGATCTTTTCCTGGTCTATGATCAATACAAGGATCCCCTAGGGGTAGGCAAGTTCAAACCCATGTGGTTCAGACCTTGAATTGTGAAAGAGGTCTTAAAGAAGGGTGCATATAGTCTGGTTGAATTTGAAGAAAATGCCTTGGCACAGCCTAGAAATGGGCTCTACCTAAAGAAGTATTACTCTTATGTTGGTTGCCTAGGTGACTTCTTGTACATATGTATAGTTCTTATACAATTTGTTGTCTTTTTCGTTTTATGGGTGTGTACTTATTTATGTTATATTTTTCACTATGGAAGATGTCAAGTGAGTCGGAGGTGTTCTTTGGGTTCGCGGACAGTGCTAGCTGACAGACTCAGAGGCTTGCTTCTGCAGCTTGGGTGATTTTCACACCTAAAGGCCAGTTTCTATATTCCGTAGGTATCTGTCTAGGTGATGCCACAAACAATATCACTGATTACAATGCGGTGATAGATTTGCTTCATGACGCTTTGTCACATGGAATCTCTCACCTCCAGTTCTACTTAGATGCTCAGCTGGTTGTGTCCCAATTAAATAGACTTTTCCGCATTTTTCACCGACGTTTCCTTAGGGTATGTCTCTTTAAACGTTACTTTGATTACATTACATATATCCATGTTCCTAGGAGATTAAATCAAATGACAGATACTCTAGCTAATCAAGTATTAGATTGGCATGTTTCACACACATACACATGTACATAAATTTGTAGAAAATATGATCCATAAGATGAATAAAGATGTAAATATATATACATATGTGAACATGTCATGTGTACATAGGTGGGCATGAACGCCTAAAAAATAAGGTTTGTTATACATCACGAGGCTTATTCCCTTAGAAATATACAAAAGGTGCCCTTGAAACATAACAGTCTAGCCTATCTAAGCTCAGGGCCTATTGGCCCTGCTATAGTGAATGATGACGTTGGAAAAACACTGGAAAATTTGGACCCAAGTCCATGGCACCCCCACTACATGAGGCTGCATGGAAGGTGGGAGATCCTCGATCTTAGCCATAGGATTTGTACGAGTGAGCGTAGTGAGGTTCTGCTCCACCCGCCTCAAAACTCTCTCAGCCTCTCTTGCTGGAGGTCCCCCTGCAACTGTTGCTGGTCCCGCCTCTAGTTGTGGACGTCGTCGAGTCCTTGTGAAGTCCACCGAGCCCACTGGTCCCACATATGTACATAGCATATACAAAAGTCAATACTATGATGCATATAAAATGACATATATAAATGAAATTAAAAATTAAATAACTGTAAAAAAAATTGTACCTAACTCTCCTCGCTACTCTCCAGGAGGTACGAGCATGTCTGGATCGTTGGAGAACTTGATTCTAACATAGGGTTATTCCTCTATCATTGGAATATGTCATGCCCATCAGTCAAAGAACTTGTCATCAAAGGCCACTATGGTTCTCCCTCCCCCCTGTCATGGCAGCAATGCTTCCCATACACATAATGATGGGAAGGAGGCCACATGCCCCCATACAGTCTCTCTAGGACTCAGACTAGGCACTCTTGAAGAAGAAGAACGAGCAAAGGATAGTGCCAAACCTAAATTTTTTGTTGCTACGCTCTCAACACTCTATCAACTTACTCTTCATTCATGTGAGCATGGTCATACTCCAGTCATAGATATGTGCCCCCTGGAACTAAATAGCACAATGCATCTGTGCCAGGGAAGCCTGGTGAAGGGCTGCAGGTCTAGTAATCCTCCTAATAAGTAGTAATACCACCCTCAATGTCAAACTGGTGATATTGTGAATAGGAACTTGAGAATCTACCTTCTTAGTGTTTGCCTCACAATACATCCCGATGTAGTCCTTGATGTTGAAAGGCCCAAGGGGAAATGTCCGCAGATTGATTGGAGCCCCTCTCCTCAAGAGGCCAGTCAAGAAGTAAATATCCTCAGTTGTTGGAGTTAACGACTGCCCCTCTATCATGAATTCCTCTGCATCCATATGTCAGTAGTCAACCAGGGTATTCAACAACATGGTTTGTGCCCTCATAAATAGACACCAGAAGAACTTCCACAACCCACATTTTTTAAATGGGGAAATGGCACCAGGGTCCTCATCAACTAGTATATCTATGTCCTCGTGTTCCCTCTCCCTCTAATGGACATAAATCATGTTACATGACAGATAAGAAGGGAGTTATCTCTTGCACTTTAAGAAGGGAGTTAGTTGTTGCACTTTAATTTTTTCAAGCCTATAGATTCTTTAGACCTAGTCTTTCCCTCAAATGAGGTGATTATTGAGGCATTGACTAGTCCAGATAGACCCTAGGATGATCTCCATCATAGATATTACTTCCTCTCGGAGTTAAGAAGAATAGAGGTAGGTGAATTTGTGTTGACTATGACTGGAGATAGGTCTTCATGTCCTATTAATCCTCTGGCTACACACAATGTTTACACTGAGGGTAATATGGAGAGTATCACTGAAATGATCCCTATAGATATCTCCAGAACCCCTGGCATCATGGAGAATCTTTGTGTCAAAGCAGACTGCTCCCCCGAAGATATTCAAATTTATACAAAGTTATTTAAGGAATTCCATGACGTTTTTTCCTGGTCTTACGAGGAAATTCTAGGCATAGACCCAAGAATTTTCAAACATGAGATAACGACTTATCCTGACACCAAGTCGGTCTGACAGAAGCTTCATCCGGTGAATCCTCATAAAGCAGCAATGATTAAGGCTAAAGTAGAGAAACTACTTAAAACAAGTTTTATCTACCCCATGCAGTTGACAGAATGGGTGTCAAACCCCATTCGAGTTAATAAAAAACAAGGTACGATTTAGATGTCCATGGACATACGTGAATTAAACAAGGCTTGTCCAAAAAATAAATTTCCCACCCCATTCATCGATCATATTGTCGCTGAATGCACAGGCTGAGAGGTATTTTCATTCATGGATGGTTTTTCAGGATATAACCAGATTCTTATCAAACCCAAAGACCAGCATAAAACAACTTTTATTTGTCCTTGGGGAACATTTTCATATCGTAAGATGCCTTTCGGCCTAAAAAATGATGGAGCCACTTTTCAATGGGCCATGCATTTTTCTTTCTGTGACCTTAGACATATAGTCGAGGCTTATCTTGATGATATATAACCACACTCTCACAAGAGATCTGATCATCCCAAACACCTCCGACTAATCTTCGAACAATGTCACTACTATAGGATTCACTTGAATCCTAACAAGTGTAGTTTTTGCGTGATGCCAGGTCATTTCCTAGGTTTCATTGTTTCGACAACAGGGATCATGGTCGATCCTATTAAGGTTGAGGCAATAGTTCAATTGCCTCCCCCATGCAAAATACCCTAGCTTCAGATCTTACAGAGGAAAGTGAACTTTCTTCGATGTTTTTTCATAAACTATGTCGAGATCACTAAAGGGTTCATGCGTCTATTGAAAATGGGAGTCCCATTCTGTTGGGACGAATCTTCCCATCGCTCTTTTTAAGCATTGAAACACACCCTTATGTATTCCCCTCTGCTCCGGACTCCTGATTACAACAAATATTTATTGTTGTATTTGGCCCCTGTAAAGTCTAACATCGACATGGTCTTGGTTCAGGAGGACGATATGCTCGAGGAGAATGTTATTTATTACCTTATCTGAGGCCTGGTTGGACTGGAACTCAACTATTCCCATGTTTTGAAGATTTATTTGGCAGCAGTGCATGCTGTCCAGCGGTTCTATCATTACATTCTGCTTCGCAATACCATCGTCATTATCGTTATGAACCCATTTTAATATGTGTTGACACGATGGATCATTGGCAGAAAGATCAATACATGGATTGTAATTCTCTAGGAATTTGACTTGGATTTTAGTTTCCATGAAATCCAAAAAGTCGTTGGTCTTTGCGGAACTTATTTCAAAAATTCTGGTTGAATCTAGTGATGACACACCCGAAGAATCGCCCATCAAAGGAGATATTTTTCTGATCGCATCTTCGGATCCCTTGTATGGAGATATAATAGTCTATCTCTAGACTTTGAAGTTCCCTACTTTTGATTCCCACGATGAGCGTCAATGAATTTTCCATCAGGAATAGAACTATCTCATACTCGTTGACACTTTGTATCGTCGAGGTGTAGATTGCATTCTTCGTCGGTGCCTTATACACGAGGAAGCAAATCTTGTTCTAAATGACTGCCACATTGGAGCATCTGGTGGTCGTTTGTCTGGGTTTCCAAAAACCAAAAATATTCTATGTGTTGGTTACTTTTGGCCTAGGTTAATCAAGGATTGCATTGATTCAGTCAAGAAGTGCCACCTGTGTCAGATATTATCTTAGAATATGCGGGAACATCCTTGCCCCATGTTTCCCATCAGTGTTGTCGGTCCTTTCAATAAATGGGGGATTGATTTTATGACATGTCACCCGGCTTCAACCATGGGGCATATTTATATCATCGTAGTGGTAGACTACTTCAAAAAGTGGGTCGAGGCTATGCCAACGTTCAAAAACGATGGAGAAACAATGACTCTTTTCATTTTTAACCAGATAGTATCAAGGTTTAGAATCTTGAAGGAGATTTTCACTGACCATGGAAGTCACTTCCAAAACAAAATGATGTCTGAGTTAACATCAAATATTGGATTGAGGAAAGAACATTAATCACCCTAATACCCACAAGAAAATGGTCAGGTGGAAGCTGTGAATAAGTCTCTCAAGACTATTCTTCAGTGAACAATCAATTATGCCAAGTCAAATTGGCATTTGATGTTGTACTCGACATTATGAGGCTACCGAACATATGTAAATACTACCACCGGGTTCTCACCTTTTCAACTCATATACAAATCGGAAGCAGTATTTCCTAGTGATTTCCAAATATCGTCTTTAAACTTGGCAATGGAGTTACTTCCAGACACTTCACCGCTTGAGGAACACCTATTATATATCGAGAAAATAAATTAGAAACATCGTGATGCAGCCTCGACCAATGAGGATCATAAGCAACAATTCAAGTGTCAATACGATCAGTTCATTCATCCTCAGATTTTCTCCGAAGGTGATCTTGTCCTGATCTATGATCAATACAAGGATCCCCTAGGGGTAGGTAAGTTCAAACCCATGTGGTTCAGACCTTGCATTGTGAAAGAGGTCTTAAAGAAGGGCGTGTACCATCTTGTTGAATTTGAAGGAAATACCTTGGCGGAGCCTAGAAATGGGCTTTACCTAAAGAATTATTGCTCTTAGGTTGGTCGCCTAGGTGAATTCGTGTACATATGTATAGTTATTATACAATTTGTTGACTTTTTCATTTTATGGGTGTGTATTTATTTATGTCATATTTTTCATTATGGAATATGTCAAGTGAGTTGGAGATGTTCTTTGGGTTTGCGGACAGTGCTAGCTGACACACTGGGAGGCTTGCTTCTATAGCTTGGGTGATTTTCACACCTAAAGGCCAGTTTCTATCTTCCATAGGTATCTGTCTAGGTGATGCCACAAACAATGTCACTGATTACAACGTAGTGATAGAGTTTCTTCATGACTCTTTGTCGCATCGCATCTCTCGCCTCCAGGTCTACTTAGATGCTTAGTTGGTTGTGTCCCAATTAAAGAGAGTTTATCGTGTTTTTCACCAACATTTCCTTAGGGTATGTCTCTTCGAACGTTACTTTGATTACATTACATATATCCATGTTCCTAGGAGATTAAATCAAATGACAGATACTCTAGCTAATCAAGTATTAGATTGGCATGTTTCACACACATAAAAAGAAGCACACACATACACATGTACATACATTTGTAGAAAATATGATCCATAAGACGAATAAAGATGTAAATATATATAGGGATGATTTTAAGGATGGAAATTTATTTTAAAATGTAGAAACCTTGGCGAATCTTACTAATCATTCATATGCTAACTATAAATGTTTGGCGATATTTTTGTAAAAGTATTCAAATTTCTAAGGATTTTATATAGTTTGTATATTTTTTTGGCAATTTTAAGGTAAGATAATTTTATCATATAGAATTTAGGCGAATCATTTTTAGAATAACGAATCTTTTTTGGGAAAAAAACATGGAAAATTAGCCCATGAGCGAAATTTAGCTCCTAAAATCATCTCCGATTATATATATACATATGTGAACATGTCATGCGTACATAGGTGGGCATGAACGCCTAAAAAATAAGGTTCGCTATACATCATGAGGCTTATTCCCTCATAAATATACAAAAGGTGCCCTCGGAACATAATAGTCTAGCCTATCTAAGCTCAAGGCCTATTGGCCTTGCCATAGTGAATGATGACATTGGCCAAACACCGGAAAATTTGGACCCAAGTCCATGGCACCCCCACTACATGAGGCTGCATGGAAGGCGAAAGATCCTCGATCTCAGCCATAGGAATTGTACGAGTGAGCGTGGTGAGGTTCCGCTCCACCAGCCTCAAAACTCTCTCAGCCTCTCTGGCTGGAGGTCCCCCTGCCGCTATTGCTGGTCCTGCCTCTGGTTGAGGATGTCGTCGAGTCCTTATGAAGTCCACTGAGCCCACTGGTCCCACATATGTACATAACATATACAAAATTCAATACTCTGATGCATATAAAATGATATATATAAAAGAAATTAAAAATTAAATAACTATAAAAAAACTTGTACCTAGCTCTCCTCGCTCCTCTCTAGGAGGTACGGGCATGTATGGATCCCTGGAGAACTTGATTCCAACATAGGGGTAGTACTCTATCACTGGAATATGTCGTGCCCACCAGTCAAAGAACTTGTCATCAAAGGCCACTATGGTTCTCCCTCCCCCCTTTCGTGGCAACAATGCTTCCTATCTACATACTGTTGGGAAGCATGCCACATGCCCCCATACAGTCTTTCTAGGAATCAGACTAGGCACTCTTGAAGAAGAAGGATGAGAAAAGGATAGTCCCAAACCCAAAGTTTTTGTTGCTACGCTCTAGACACTCTATCAACTTACTCTTCATTCATGTGAGAATGGTCATACTCCAGTCATAGATATGTGCCTCCTGGAAATGAATAGCACAATGCATGTGTGCCAGGGAATCCTGGTGAAGGGCCGCAGATCCAGTAATCTGCCCAATAAGTAGTAATACCACCCTCAATGTCAAACTGGTGATATTGTGAATAGGCACTTGAGAACCTACCTTCTCAGTGTCTTCCTCACAATATATCCTGATGTAGTCCTCGATGTTGAAAGCCCCAATGGGAAATGTTCACAGATTGATTGGATCCCCTCTCCTCGAGAGGCCAATCAAGAAGTAAATATCCTCAGTTGTTGGAGTTAATGACTGCCCCTCTATCATGAATGCCTTTGCATCCAGATGTCAGTAGTCAACTAGGGTATTCAACAGCATGGTTTGTGCCCTCATAAATAGACACTGGAAGAACTTCCACAACCCACATTTTTTAAATGGGGCAATAGAACCAGGGTCCTCATCGACCAATATATCTATGTCCTTGTGTTTCCTCTCCCTCCAATGGACATACATCATGTTTCATGATAGATAAGAAGGGAGTTAGCTCTTGCACTTTAATTTTTTCAAGCCTTTTGAGGGTGTACATGGGATTTTGTGGCCACAGTCACATATGTATGTTGGCAGACCATTTTCTACCTACGTACATACATTGGTTGTCCTTGGACAACCTGCATAAACATAGGGCCTCTCTTTTTAGGAGAGCGCACCCCCTCAAAAAAAAATGCATAAAAAAGGAATTGAAATGCAGGAGGGATACATTTGTACTTACTTGGTTCGAGCGGAAGTTCATTTCGTCCTCTGAAGCTCCCAGAATCAACTTATTTAGCAAAGGGGATTTTTTACCTTTTGGTCAATTTTCAAAATATAATGGTGAAAATGAGTTGTCAAATTCTATTTATAGACGTTTTTGGCCCTTTTGCCACTTTTTTGACCGCCTTTGACGTTTTTTTTGACTTGGAAATCATTTAATTATGTTCCTAAGTTTCTTATTGGATGTTATGATACACTTTTTCTTTTTGTTTGGTAACTTTTTGGGAGATGGGTCACTTTTAAATGTCCTTTGGTAGAAGTCATTTTTTCCAAATTTTTGCATATAAGTTAGGATTTCACTTCCACTTTCTGCATCTCGTTGTCTTTTCCACTTTTCCATAGGATCAATCCCACCAAAGTATGACAGAAAACCACCATTGCTACTTTATAAGTGTCGTGATTAGGTGGTAGAGCCTACCTTTACATGGATTCCCTAGATAGATCCTTGTTGCATTTTGGAATCCATACTGTTTGTAATGGCTATAGGCTCGGGATTCCTTATTAGTATTATCATGATTATGAGATTGAGACTCATTCTTCTAATGCACCATCACTCTTGGCCTCACCCTCAGGACTCCCAAAATCAGCATGCTTTGTTGTCTTTCAAGCTCGCTTTGAAATCCGAAAGCAACATCCGACGAGACTGCATTTAGGCTTTTTGATCTTGTTTGGATTAACTGAGAAAAGTAACTTTCTAGAGTCTTCTTTAAGCCCTTTTCGATACTCTCTAAACATGAAAATATTTCCGAGTGATCTTTTTTCCCTTCACACTCACCGAACTCAAATTTGAAGGCACATCTGTTCGGTGGTAGTTTACCCCTTTTTCAGTCCGGAGGGTCAATCGTATGAATAAAGGTATACTCTAGGAACCTCGGTTCACTAGAAGAGTATTCTCATGTATATGTTTAACCCTTTTTCGGGGCCGATGGACTAAATTTATGAAAAAGGAACATTCTCCTTGGTTTTGGTTTATCACCTTTTTTCATTCCTTGGAGATTACTTACAAAAAATGAACCCCGACAAAGTCCATAGTTAAGTTCTTTTCAGACTCCCTAAAATTGAAAAGATCGTTGAGTGACCTTGTTTCTTCACACTCGTTAAAATTGGACCAGAAGAACATCTACTGGCATGAGTTTACCCCTTTTTTTGGCCTATAGATTATGGAGGAAAAAGGTATTCCTCGGGAGATTCGTCTCATTGGGAGAGTTCTCCTCAGTAGATTTTATACTTTTTTTGGGCTAAGGAGACTAAATTCAGAAAAAGGTTGTGAGTCCATAGTTAAGCTCTTTTCAGACTCCTTAAAATTGAAAAGATTGTCGTGTGATCTTGTCTTTGTCACACTCATTAAAATGGTTTTAAATAGACATATTTTCGGTGCTAGTTTACCCCTTTTTCGAACAGAATAGACTATCTCCAAAAAATGTACTCCTTGGAGTCTTCTTTTACGGTTTTTCAGACTCTCTAAATGTGAAAAAACTATTGATCTTACCTTCTTTGGGCTCATTAAAAATACATTGAAGGGGGTTTCATTGTGTCTTGCTAATCACATTTGCATCTCTACGTATTTGGCCTAATGTTGAATCCATGTTTTTCTCAACTGAACCTTTGAAGCATGCCTTATACGCAAGCCTTGTAGCACTTTGCCTCTGCGACCTGACACCTTGACCTGTGGAGGAATTTCCCCCGAGTGTCCTTTTCCTGCAAATGTCTCCTTGATCTGAGCATTAGTGTGTTCCTTGCACCTGGAACTAGTATGCTTGCTTGTGACACTCGTTCCTCCTTTGTAAGGTATCATTCTTTTATTCTTTTTCAAGCTCTTTAAAAATTGAAAAAGACAAAAAAATAAAAAAACCCAAAAAGAGGGGAATGGAAATATATATTCTTTTTTGGTAGCACAATGAGTCACCCTTGGAAAAAGCACATCCATTCATTTGTTCGTCAAGCATTGGGATCTAATATGACCTTAAGAAGTTGTTATTGCTACACAGAGTTTTGTCCTCCTCCGTTTGGTTACTCTTCCAAACACATCGAGAGTTTGTGTTGCCTCCTGCATTGTGAACTTATGCCAATGCCATGTTGCCTGAGTCTGATCATATTTTCGTGCTTTTGTCCAAGGGAAGTTTCACCCAACCTGAGTTGGACTTTCTGCATTTTGTCTCTTGAACTCATGGGTCGTCCATCCCGAGAGTCCAGTAAAGTCTTTTTTTCAAAATCTATGAGGTTCTCTGACTAATCATTGAGATCCTCTTATATTTTCTCGACGGGCCATCGAAGACCTCTGGGTAGTGAAGTAATATACTCACATTATATTTCTACCTAAGTTTTGAATATCTTGAAGTTGTTTCTCGATCTATGAAGACCTCATCTCTAGCCATCGGGCATCATTGGCTTCTTGAATATGGATACTATACTTGTATATCTTTGATTTTGAGATGTAGATTTGTTGTGTATTGTTCACGGATACACTTTATATAGTTATATAAAATGGATTTGTTGTGTACTTGATTGGAAACCATGATTTATTTCATCCTGAGCATGGGTATGCTTTCCTCGGAGAGACAATTGTTATTTTTGCAGATGACACCTCCCAAAATCTACTCCCGGGCTCACTCAACTTCGTACATTGGTGAAAATTTTGTAATGTATTTAGGCCATCAGATGCTCTTCTGATCTCACACATTACGGGGCATATGTTATAACCCTAAATTTCTCTTCACATTCATACCTATCCTTTGTCCCTCTTACTTGCATTTTTTTCCAAAGTAATGTTGAGTTGCTCTTCTTAAAAACCATTTTTTTGAAGATGTACGCACCCTGCACCAATACTTCCCACATACATATGCTTTTTGTACTACTACATCTCGCATACATATGCATGTTGCACCATTACATCCCGCGTATACTTGAAAAAGTTTCAAAAAATAAAAAGTTGCAAGGAATTCGTTGAGATTACGGGCTATTGGGTAGTTTCCCAACTAATCCAGCTACTATAGCCCATCACCCAACCAAATAACCATCCTTTTCCCATATAAAAGGAGGTGTTGGGGTATCATTTTACATCTAGACATAAGAATAGTGAAACTCTGCCCGATTTCACATCCCCTCCTTGCCCAAGTTATTGCATCCCTTTTGTGAGAATTGCCTCAGCATTCCCTCATTTGCCCATTCTTCCTCCATCAGAACCCATTCACTTCCCAAGAAGAGATTAGAAGGTTTAGAGGATAAGCTTATACAAAGGTGCACTTGGATCTTGGTGAAGAGGATCCTAGACCAGGTTTGCGAATGACAACCGACTTTGATTGTAAAGGTATAATCATTGAGTTATTAATAAACCAATTAATTTTCTTGTCCCAAATGATGACGTCTTAATACTTTTGTTGATTTGTGTTTTGACATTCTAACATCTAAACCTAAATTTTATATGGAATAGCATGTTTTTCATTTCCTATTTGTCAATATTTGGATGCAGGTCATCCCTGGGAGGAGGCGTGTAGTCAGTGGGACTTCCAAGCATGAGGAGGTCATCACCAGACGTGGGATTTGAGGTATAGTTACCCGATATCCTTTTCCTTGGTTTCTTGATATGAGGTTTGGTATGTTTGGGGTAGTTTAGAGAAGTAATTGACTTTTAGATGGTTAATTGATCTACCTACATTCTAAAACCTAGTGTAGTCATAAGGGGGGTTTCCTGAAAATAATTTATAAACATTTGCAATGAAGGTTTCAAGCTTGAGAGACACACACAGAAGAGAAAAAAAGCTTCCCTCCAAAGTTTGAATGAAACAAATTAGTGCTTGTTGGCTTAAAAGAATCAAATGTCTAAGAGAATTTATATCTGAGTGTGATGTTATTAACATTAAGAGGGGTTCCATATTCCTTAAACTTGTTGATGTTACCAAATGTTTAGATGGCTCACTACTAATGGATACAATACTTTTGTCAAAAGAGAAACTATTAGAACAATTAGAAGCATTAAAAATTGCATGGGAAAATGAGTATAGTGACTTGGTTGAATTCTCCAAGGAATAAGTAGAAAGGTGACTTGTCCATTGTATAAATAAGAACAATGATATCGAGGACATGTTACACCAATTAAGCATTGATTTAAGAGAATTCGAGAATGATTTATTTGAAACTAAGACCAAGCATGAAATATATGTTGTTCCAATGAGGGAGTATATAGAATAATGGTTAACAAAGTCCTTAGTTAAGATAACCAAGATAGATCAACAATAAGTAGTTACAATAGTTATGCTACCTCCAACAAAACAACAACAATATAAAAAATATGACTCCACAAGAAAATGACAGTCCATAATTTTCATCGTAGTAAGTGAAGTAGTCACCTTGTTCTTTCCTTCACCATTTTTCTTCTTCAATCAATTGTCATTTTGACTTTTCTGTTCATAGCAACCTGTGAAACCCAAGGATGAACCTTGATTGTTTTCTTTTGTCTTCTAGGTCTCTTTTCATTTTATGGTTTGTGGGAGCCCCATCCTAGTCCCATTTGAAGGACAAATGAAATTTAATTTTATTATAATCCCAAATATTATTGCTTATTTTATAAAGACATCTATTATTTTCTGAGGTTCTGAGAGAACTATTTAAGGAGATAAGATTGTTGATCTATCAGAATTTAATTTTTAAGCATTAGATTTCATATGTGTGTCTATAAAAATATTTATTGCATTTAATGGAATGATCATTTAGATTTATCTTCTATATGTGGTCCATACTTTCCTTTTCGTTGTTGAATATTGTGTATTACTTTAGTGAATGCTATGATGGGAATTAATTCCTATGATAATGTATACTCTTTTAGTTTATAAATCTTGTAACATAGTGTAAATATTTAATTTCTCTAAGATACTTGGTACTTCTTGTTGGAGAAATTTCTATTTTCGGGCAGACTAGTTTAATGGGAGTTAACTGACTAGTTCTATTTTAGACTTTGTATTTAGATCATCATTATTATCACGACATGCATTCCTAAGGAAAGATAACTACTTGTTTGATTTCCTTAATTATGGAATGTTCCTTCCTATATATGAGTGTATTCCACTCATTCATTGTATCATATTTATCATCATTGTATCAATCATTCATTCATTGATGAACTCATTGGAGTAGTGTGAATATATTTTCTCATTCTTCCATATTGAATCCCTCTTCCTTTCTTGATAAGATTTGTTTGTACTTTCTTTAACTAGATATATTGTGTAGGTTTCGATGAAACACTAACATGGTATCAGAGCTACGTTGCTTGGAGTAAGCCAGACAAGCCAAAGAATAAGGAAAATTAGAGTTTTGGCGAGAAAAATCTGTGTAAAAGACACAATCGCACCCTCTCCCTATTGAAAAGTGTGACTATTTGAAAGAGTCACGCCTTCTCCCTATCGAAAGGAGTGATCACCGCACTCAAACTTACAATTTTTTTAATTTTGGAAGGGTTGCACCCTAGTACACTAGTAGAGGGAGACCAATCGCTCCCAATACACTAGCAGAGGGTGACCATTAGGGTATGTTCTCTATGACTCTTCAGGAAAGGAGTGACCACCTCTTAAAGTGACCTTTTTTTCTTTGATTTATCCCAAAATGTTAACTTTTTGAGGAAATGAATCAAGCGAGTAGTAAATTGACCCATTTTGCAAGTGGGTTTTCAACCGTTTGGAGAAATTCCTCACCGTTTTCTTAGAAAGGAATATGAAAGATCGCCTCCTGAAACTGATACGAATTGTCCATTTGAAGTGCCCTTTCTGCAAATATTTCTCAATTTTTTCACTTGCAGATTGAGAGTAAATTTTAGGGGTTCTGAGACTCAGTTGGGAGAGAATCAATTTAATGGAGAAAAAATATACAATTATATCTACCCTTCAGATTTTGAATCTAAAATTTGTCAAAGAAGTTAGCAAACTTCGAGGTGAACAAGAGAGATCCAATATTTGTCTTCAAAACATGTGTACCTATTTTTCCAGGGATTTTGGACTCACTGAGTGTCTAATGGAGGATCAAGAAGCCCAAGTTGATACTTGGACCACCCACATTAATTAGATGGAGGAGAAATTCACTCTTCTCAATGAGCATTTTTTGGATGATTTAAAAGAGAAGAAAGATATTATTGCTTGTTTGCAGAAAGATTTTCAATAGTCACTTGCTTCTAATGCCACTTCTGCATTGCTAAGCACTACTCATCTTCCTTCACCAACTTGTGAGTTTCACACTCATGGTTTTGGTTCAAAATTGATGCATAATGTGGGATACATTGGTGGTGGCCTTGGTAAGAATGGACATGGGATTGTACATCACATTCAACCTGTGATGATACCAGTAAAATTCAGACTTGGTTTTGTTGGGAATTCATCACCAATAGAAAGTTGTCTCAATATTGCAGCCATTAAGACTCAATTTTTTCAATCAGAAGAGTCCATCACACAGTATGACTCTTTTATAGTTCATTTGTAGTATCCAATACCTACATCTCTTATTGATACATATTCAGATACTTCACAGTCATATTCAACACCAACTTCAGCATTAGAGTTTCCATTATCAGACTCTTCAACACTAACATTAGGGTTTTTGGCTACAACAAAATCTTCAACAATAGATTCAGAGTATACATCCTCCACATATCAACATCCTTGACATCATGATTGGAGACAACATTTTCTTCCTTTCAGGTATCCACAACCTTTTGTCATTTCCTCTTATTTCAACTCATTGATGAAGAGGTGTGTATGACAACATGGCAAGGTACCAACTCCGAGGATTGTTTTTGGTTGGCTTGATCATGAACATTCTCTCTAGGTGAGATATTTTTTATCTCCTATCTCACCTAGAGAGAATGCTCACGATCATGACCCCATGAGAGAATGTATGGATCTCCTATCCCATCATCTTTCTTTTCTTCTTCCATGAGAGGTCGTTTGGGCGTGCGAGAGATTTTTTCCTCAAGAGAAACAATATCGAGACCCAATTCTTTATACCCTGACCTCATTGGGGACATGCATTAAGAATGACAAGGAGCAGACTGCCCTGATACCATTGATCTGAAATATATTTGGAAAATGAAATGAATACAAATTATTATCAAAATATTCTTAACAAAGAATAACATATATACAATAAAATTGGTTTTTATTCTATAAGGAAATAAGTTGAAACTATAAAATGCAGCGGAAACAAGCTTGCTAGAATGGTGGCGGCTTATCTCTAAGAAGAGATGTGACGGATGCACTCATTCACAATAATATGATTACAATGAGGCTCTAAAGGCATTTTTACAATAAACAGGAATGTCAAAAACCCTAGACATCCAAAAAACCTAACCCTAGGAGTTGAAGCTCCAAAAGTCATGTGGGCCTCGTTTGCGTAAGTTAGTACATCAACTTCCCAAGGTTGTAACTTTTGCATACGATATATGTTTTATGTGCACAATAACCCGTGGGAAAGTTCTATCCTAGGAATACACATTTTGTTTCTTTCTATCAAAGGTCATTCTAGTTGTGGTGAGCCCTAAAAAATGTTCTTTAGGGCCTCAAAATGGCCTCACAAGTCAAGGACCTGAAAACTAGGGAAACAACTGCCAAACTAGAAAACTACCAAAATGAGCCTATTGGAATAGGTGGGAGGCCACCAAAATCCATCTAGATAAAAAAATCAAGAAGAGTGGTGGTGACAACTATGAGAACTCCAAGCAACATATACTTACTAAGTGAAATTGGAAAGGAAAAGTGTTGTTTAGGATAGAAAGATGAATTTTGGTTATGGCACATACGAATGGGTCACATAAATTTTGATAATATTGTCAAGGTCAGCATAAAAGAAGCAGTCAAATAAATTCCCCGGATCATGAAGCCAATAAATACATTATGCAACCATTTTCAGCAAGGAAAGAAAACCAAGACCAAGTTCAAATCAAAGGAATACTACACAATAAGAATGCTGGAAATTGTGCATACATATCTAGTTGGATCAACTAGAACAAAGGGTTTGAAAAGGTGATCAATATTTTATGCTATTGGTTGATGACTATACAAGAATGACTGTAGTTGTTTTCTTAGGTTTAAGTTAGAGGCATTCGAGAACTTCAAAATATACAAGGAGATGGTTGAAAATTAAATAGATTCGAAAATCAAGTGTTTGATATTGGATAATGGAAGAGAGTTTACTTCAAAGGAATTTATGGAATTCTATAGTAAGCATGGGATAAAGAGGAAATTCTCCATTTCCAGGACACCACAACAAAATGGATTCATTGAAAGGAAGAAACTGAAAGTACAAAAAATAGCTCGAACTATGTTAATGGATTCCAATTTTACAGACATTGTTTGGGTACAGGAAGTGCATACAACAGTTCACATTCAAAACAAAGGAATGCTTAGAAACATTAGTGATAAAAACATTATGAGCTATGGAAAATAAGACCAGCGAATGTGAAGCATTTCAAAGTTTTTGGAAGAAAATGCTACATTAAAAGAGAAGATGGAAAAATTGGAAAATTTGAATCTCAAGTTGACAAAGGTATACTTGTTGGGTACTCAAGCACAAGGAAAGCATACAAATGATTCAATCTAAGTCTCAAGAAAATTGTGGAAAGCATCAATGTGATGTTTGATGAGACAGGTGGATGAAGGATAAAAGAAGAAGGAAATGATTCAATGGAATAGGTTCACGAAGAAGAATTAAAGGAAGAAGAAATAGAAAAAGTGAAAGATGAAGAAGAGAAGTCAGAAGAAAAAAAGAAAAACAAGATCTTCAAGTACCTCCAAAGACACCTAGCAGATGAATATAGAAGAATCATCCATCATGTCATATTATCGGGAATAAATATGCATGAGTTGAAACTAGAAGAACAATTCATTCACCAGAACAACTGCACGTAGCACTGTTATCTACAATTGAGCCAAGAAGTTTTGAAGAAGCCAACAAGGATGAATTATGGATCAAATCCATGGATGAAGAGTTAGATCAGATAGAGAAGAATGACACTTTGGAACTAGTTCCAAGGCCAAGGAACAAGAATGTGATTGGTAAAAAGTGGTTCTTCATAAACAAATTGAACGAAGATGGACAGGTTACCAAGAACAAAGAAAGATTGGTATGTAAAGGATACACTCAGGTTGAAGGCATAGACTTTGAAGAGACGTTTTTGCCAGTTTCCATAATGGAAGAAATCAGATTGATCCTCTCTTATGAATGATCCAAGAATATTAAATTGTATCAGATGTACATGAAATTAGCCTTTCTAAACAAGAATTTGGAGGAAGAAGTCTACATTGAGCAACCAAAAGGATTTTAGTTGTCACAAAATCAAAATTATGTTTGGAATCTGAAAAAGGCCTTGTATGGTCTTAAAAACTCCCCCATAGCATGGTCTTCCAGAGTGGACAAATACTTATAGCAGCAAGGGTTCAGAAAAGGGAATGTAGATAGAAACCTCTACATCAAGGTAAATCAAGATAGTATTTTGTTAATTGAATTTTATGTTGATGATATTATCTTTGGAAGTGATGATGATAGGATGAGCCATAAATTTGAAAAGGATATGCAGAATGAGTTCGAGATGTCATTTCTTGGAGATTTATCCTTATTTTTGGATCTTCATATATTTAAAATAAACCAAGGAATTTGTATTTCTCAGACCAAGTATATCAGAGAAATTCTAAAGAGGTTCAGAATGGAAGATTGCAAACCATTTGGTACTCCTATGAAAACCAGTTGCAAGTTAAGTAAATATGATGATTCAAAGGCTACAGATCAGAAGCAATACATGTCAATGATTGGAAACTTACTCTATGTGATAGCTTCCATACCATATGTGATGCAAGAAGTTGGACAGGTGGCACGATTTCAAGAAGCACCAAAGGAATCACATGTTTTAGCAGTGAAGAGGATATTCAGATTATCTTAAGGGAATAGAAGAGTTTGGATTATGGTATCCAAAATGGAAGGATATATCACTTGTTTCCTACATATATGCATATTAGACATGTTGTATTAATGATCAAAGAAGTACAAGTGGAGAAACTTTCTACTTGGGTGAGTGTTTTTTATCTTGTCTAAGAAAGAAAGAATAATGAATATCGTTGTCTACAGTTGAAGCAGAGTATATTGCAATAACAACATGTTGTACACAGGTCCTATGGATGAAACAAACATTGAAAGATATACATGTTGAGTATGATGATCCCATTCCAATATTTTGTGACAACAAAAGTACCATCAGTATCTCAAAGAATCCAGTGATGCACTCCAAGAAGAAGCACAATCCGATCAAGTTTCATTTTCTACAGGAATAGGTTGTACAAAAGAAAATTAGAGTTGAGTATGTTGGGACCAAAGAACATATTGCAGATATCTTTACAAAACCACTTCCAAGGGAAGATTTTGAGTATATTCACCAGAAACTTGGTGTAGTTTATGCCCCATAATGACTTTTGGATTATTTTCTTATATGTCATAGATTTAGACAAGGAAACACCATGAAGAGGACAAAGGATAGTTCAAATAGGAGGAGCATCCCCAAGCATGGTTTAGTCAGGGGGAGCATCCACAAAGGGAAGTTACATTTTCCATTGATGTCAAAGGGGGAGAGACTAGTTGCATGGAGAGAAAGAACAGAGGCATGATTCTAGGGGGAGCAATGGTCACATGGGAAGCATAAGCATCATGACTTCAGTATTGTATCAGACTGTTACCATCAATGCCAAAGGGGTAGATTATTTATTAAATGGGTTGGTTTTCATTGATGTCAACCCTTGAAGCAAGTCTGGTAGAAAATTCAAGTAGCCCCAGAAGTGTGGATAAGGGACCCATGTTTTTTTTAGGAATGATGTAATGAAGATCAATGAATTTGTAGGAAAGACTATCATAGATGGATAGTACAAGTCGTGCCATTTCCATTGATATGTGGTATTTTACATAGTTCCTCATAGTTGAGGAGGTATGGCTTAGTGAAGTTGGAGAACCCTCATGAGTTATCTAGAATCCCATAAAAGGTCAAAGAAGTCAATTATTCTAGAATCTCCTAGAAGAAGTCTATTATTCAAAGTGGTTGTAACTAGGATTTAACCATCGGTAAATTTGTTGCAATAAGAAATAATTAAAAATAAATTAGTTGCAACAAGAAGTAGTGAGTTTACTATTTATGGTAAAGTTGTTGCAAATGGGTAAAGTAGTTGAAAGTGGGTTATCCCTAAAAGAGGGAAGTTGGGTAAAAAATTTAGAAGATAACCCCTGAAGGAAGCTACTTGGAGAATATGAATAAGAGAGAAAGGGTCTCCCATTAGCACCTAATTGAGAACATTGAATATATCTTTTGTGAAATGTTATGACCAGGTATCATTGATAAATCTATAGCAGTGAGTCTAAAGCAATGATGAGAGAAGTTGCAGGAGTTGAAGGGTTGAGACTATGGGTATTGAAATATTGTACTATTGTACTATTGACTATTGTACTAGAAGGGCACAAACATCCGCATGCCACAGTGGTACAAAGCGCAGATATCTGTGGGTTTACTAAAGAAAAAGCACAGATTTGTTGCCAAAGATGAAAAGGAAGATCAGATCTATCATCAATGACAAGTTGATGAGTTGAGAAGTGGATACAGGAAGGTCTAACTGTGAGAAGGTACAATAGACCTATCTACAGTAACAAAAGGTATGTTATAATATTATCTTAAATAGATGTTTGGTGAATGATTGGGGCATAGCCATGGGATATTGACCTTATATTTTTGAGGGACTATTGGTTGTATGGTATATTTTGTATCAGAAAGATCTACATGGATACATTGCTACTGTATTGTTTTTGTTGTTGTTGGGATACTTCATTGGGCATATTGTTAAGAAATATCCTATGTTATTTGGAGTATGGTTGAGACATAGTGTTATCAATACAGGTTGGGTTTGGATAACAGTGAGGATTTGATGTATGGTTAATTTAAGGGTTTCATATATCACACAAGATCAATGAGACATATGTATGAACCTAGTACATGGTTGTGTTATATCTACTTAGATATTGGATGATTATTCTTTTCTATCAGATCAACCAATTTGTGAGAAAATACAGAGAGATAAGATAGTGACTGAGATTGAGATAGTCACACAAACAAAGTGATATAGAGAGTGTTAGTGTACTAGTAGAGATTTTTTCTTGTCCATGAGTTGAAAAAATTAGAGGCACAGACATCTGGGAGTTGAATTAGGGAAAGGTGTGGACATTCGCTTGTTGGAGAATAAACAAGTCGTGAATATGGAGGAAAGTTCTGAATAATATTGGTACAGGTTGGGATAGGATTTTAGTGATAAATATTATAGAGACCATGTTGATTTAGTGACAGTGACAGGTTGTCTACATTTGGAATTTATACTTTAGGGTGGTTGGACGGGGCAAGGATAGGTGGTTGTTGCCACCTTCCCATTATAGCTGGAGAATATAGGGGGTTGTAACCTCCTTCTAGTTGTATCCAGAGAATTGGGGAGTTGGAGCCTCCTTCCAATTGCAATTGGAAAACAAAGGAAGTTGGTACTTCCAATAAATGTACTTCTTAAAGACATATAAAAAAAAACATTCCTTGGTTTTCTCCTGCATTGGGTTTCCACATAAAAATACTGGTGTATTGTGTATGTGTATGATTCGTCATTGTTCATGGTTTATTTATTCTGCGCTTGTTGAATGATATTGGTAAACTGATCATAAATATATATTGTGGTTAAAAAGGATTAAAAATCACTATTACCAATTCACCCCCCTCTTGATAATCCAACAAGGTTACACATTGTGGTATCAAAGCACAGTACCCAACTAAAAGGATGGGTATGTTATAGATTGGTATCAGATCATTTTGGTAACAAGGATGTTACAGATTGGTATCAGAGAAGTATGGTAATGGTGATGTTATAGATTGGTATCATAGCTCTGGTTTCAACATTGAGCCTGCATGGTTCGAGTATCTACTTAAGTTAAAATTCGATTGGTAAGTAGTTGGAATTGGAATTACAGTGCGGCCATGGTGTGCATAAAATAAGAATGCACAAGTGTGTGCACTAAATTTTGGACATTGTGGGATGCAACACTGGAAATTCATAGTAAGCAATAGTGCACGAGTATGTGCACTAAATATTGGGGCTACGTGGAGCAAAATATATGGTGCAGGAGAAATATTGATATGTGGTGTATATGTCAAATATTGGCATTGCATGTTGATACATGTTGAATGCCAGTGCACACATGGGCTTTAGAAGAAAGGATTCTGACAAAATGGTGCAGATTTTTCATGAATTTGTTGCATGAATTCATCTAACAAATCTTATTTCTTGCACATTTTGGAGAATTATCAACAATCAGAGTAGGACAAAATCAACGCGAAAAGTCAAAAATCATGGAAGATTCCCAGAGAGATTTTATACATGATGATGAATTTGGAGATATGTATGTATGTTTGGGTGTTGATGGTACATAATCCAAGGAGGAGTGCATAAAATTGGTAGAAACCATTAAGGGGCTGCAAAATGATGTCCAAATCTATAAAGATGATAATGAAAGGCTTATGAAAGCCAAGGAGAAACAAGACGATTTCAATATCAAGTTTATGAAAATATTGGACATAATAGAAAATAAAATGGATAAGGAGACAGAGATAAGTAGGTCAAGAAGTCACATGTCTCATGATGATAAAATAACATAAGCAAGTATTTTTCATTGGCATGATCACCACTCACCAAAGTATTCATTTAGGAAATTGTGCAGTAGCTCAAGTCCATATCCTGTCAAAAAGCATAAGAGAAGGACTGGGGTGGATGAGCTACATAGAAAAATGAATAATATCAAGCCTCCTTCCTTTGGCGGTGAGCACAAGAAGGATGAATATGCAAAGACCAAGATGGTGGGCATGAGTAATTACTTCCAGCTGCATAATTATTCTACGCAGGAAGAAGGGAGAATTTCCATCTATCAACTAAAAGGAAAATAATTAATGTGGTGGGATCATTTCATGCAAGTGAAACACATTGATGAGAATAAGGTTACTTGGAGGGCGTTGAAGAGGTATTTTTAAAAGAAATACTTAACAAAGTGATACTATGACAAGAAGATGAAGGATTTCTTTGAACTCAAGCTCAGGATTATGACAATAGATGAGTATGAAAGAGTATTATTAGAGTTTATGAAATATGTTTCATTCATCAAGGATGATCAAGTTAAAATTCAAAGGTACCTGAGTGGGTTTCCCTCATTTATTAGTGACAATATATTGTATGATGATCCCAAGACATTGGAGGAAACTATAATCTGCACTAAATGTCCTTATGATCAACAAAGGGGAAGACTAACTTTTCAAAAGGCTTGGGAAGACAAGATGAAAAGAAAGGTGGAACAAAGAAATAAGAAGACATCAACAAGACTTCCTTTAGAATGAGGTACAATCATTATGAGTTCACAGTCGTGCCTTTCGGATTGTCAAATGCACCAATTGTCTTCATGTGTTTGATGAATGGAGTTTTTAAAAATTACTTAGTTAAGTTTGTCATTGTATTTCTGGATGACATACTTATTTACTCAAAGTATGAAGAATAGCACGAGCAACACTTGAGGATGGTGCTACAAGTTTTGAGATAACATTAGTTGTATGAAAAGTTGAGCAAGTACTCATTTTACCAGCGATAGATTCATTATTTGGGTCATATCATTTCAAAGGAAGGAATGGTTGTTGATCCAGAAAAGATAAAATCCATCGAGGAATGGCTGACACTAAGAAATGCCATAGAGGTAAGGTCCTTTATGGGACTTGTAGGTTATTACAAAAGGCTTATTGAAGGATTATCAAAAAATGTGCATCCAATTACATCCCTACAAAGGAAAGGTTTGGAATTTAAATGGACTCAATATTGTGCGAGGAGTTTTCAACACTTGAAGAGCTTGTTGACAAGTGCACCAATTTTGAGAATTCTTGATTCAGATGCAGACCTAGTTGTGTACATGGATGCATGCAAGGAAGGGGAAAAAAGGGCTCGGTGGATTCCTTAGTCAGAATGGGCATGTTTTGTGCTACAAATCAATAAAGTTAAAAGAGCATGAAAGGCTCTAAGCTACTCATGACTTAGAATTGGCATCCATAGTGCATGCCTTGAATATGTGACAACACCATCTCATGGGTAAAATATTTTAGCTAAGAACATACCATAGTGGTATGAAGTATCTGTTTGGTTAGCCAAGTTGAAATTCCATACAAATTAGGTGGTTAGAATCCCTCGGTGAGTATGACTTTGACATAAACCATAGGAAAATAAAACAAGGTGGTTGGCGCACTCAGAAGGAGGGTGCATGAGATGCATGTTGCAACCATTAGCATGTACAAATAAAATTTGTATGACAAAACTTTATAGGTTTCCAAATCATATTAGCATTATGTGGACATAAAGGTGACTTTACAGTAAGGTATGTCACAACAGGAATTGAAAGGTTATGAGCTAAAAGAGGATGAAATCCCCATGTATAGGCATAGAGTCTATGTGCCAAATGATAAGGAGTTGAAAAGTCTGTTATTATCAGAGATGCATAAGATTCCTTATGTAGGACACCGAGGCTACAAGAAAGCAATTGTCATAGTCAAAAAACAATACTTTTGGTCAGGTATGAAAAGGGAAGTTGTTGATTTTATTACTAGATTCCTTGAATGTCAAAAGGTCAAGGCTAAGCATAGACATACAACTAGTTTGCTAAATCCTTTTCTCATTCCTGAGTGGAAGTGGGAATTTGTGACCATGGATTTCATTACTAATCTACCTAGGGATACTAAGAAGCATGATTCTATTATGGTAGTGGTGGACAATCTTACTAAAGATGCCCATTTTATTCCAGTGAAGTCAACGCACAAGGAAACCAACATTGCTGAAATATACATGCGAGAAATTGCTAAGTTGCATGGTATACCTAAGACAATTTTGTTTGATAGAGATTCCAAGTTCACCTCAAATTTTTGGAAAGATCTATTCAAAGGATTTGAGACAAATCAGAACTTTAGCACAACATATCACCCTGAGACAAATAGAAAAACAAAGAGGGTAAAACAAGTGATTGAATATATGCTCAAGATGTATGTGATGGATAAACCATCAAAATGGGAAGAATACCTTCACTTGGTATAGTTTTCTTACAACAATGGGTATCAACCATCTTTAAAGATGGTCCCATTTGAGGAACTTTATGGTATAAATTGAAACATGCCAGTGAGTTGGTACAACCCAACAGATCGTGTAGTATTTGGGCTAGATCTGCTCAGGGAAATGGAAGAGAAGATGGTAAAGATAAGGCATAATTTAAAGGCTTCCCAAGATAGGAAAAAAATATGTGCAGATAAAGGAAGAACCCACATAGAGTTTAAAGTGGGTGGTCATTTGTTCTTGAAAGTAAAATCGAGACGCAATTCCATGAAGTTGGGAAATTGTTCTAAGTTGGCAGTGCGGTACTATGGGCCATTTGAAATCTTAGAGAGGATTAGTCTTTTCACATATATGATTTCATTTCCTACATCCTTGTGTATTCATAATGTGTTCCATGTATCATTGCTTAAAAATTACATACCTAATGCTAATCATATTATTAATTGGAATGTGATTTAGGTGGAGCCAAAAGGTGATTTTCAAGTGCGATGCATTTACATATTGTATAGGAAAATAAAACAGCTCCGAAATTGAGCCATGGATCTAGTAAAGGTCCAATGGATATGGTACGGTCCTGAGGATGAAACTTGGGAGTGTGAGGATGCTATGCGACTAGAGTATCCACATATTTTCAAATATTTTTTAAGTTTTGTATGCACATGTGTATTTAATGCACTGAGGACAATGCATAAATAAGGGGGAGGGGAATGTATTGTCCCTAATCTAAACCCATTTTAATTGTACATAAAGGATGGTGAGTCATTGGTACCAATTGTAAATGTAAATGTACATATAGGCCGATGAGCCATTGGCACCAAGTTTTTGTTTTGCTCACACTTGAGTAGTGCATGAGAATTGTTATCAAAGGAAGAGTGTGCACATTTCACAGTGTTTCACTTGAGTAAGTGTGCAGGGATTACCTAGAAGTCGACATTGAAATGAGTTATATATATGTGTGTGTGTTTGTGTGTATGTATGTATTTCATGCCAAAGGGCCTATGTGATTATGAGGCTAGTGAGATGGGATGCAAATAGGACAGTGTGCATATCTATGTAAAAGTAATCACACTCAAGTTATTAATATTATCACATCATTGTGCAAAGACAGATTAGATGAAAAGAGATGGGGGGATAACTCCAAT
>ML804741.1:191252-201289 GCA_009831015.1 Picea engelmannii
TTATTAATATTTCCAAAAAGTGTAATGTTGGATATTTATTTATCCTAAGTTCCCGAGGGATGGGAACAAGTCACCAAGTGGCTAAATATACTTATTAAAGTGACAAGTGTCTCGTTTAAGGTATGCAATATATATTGTTGTCTTAAGTGTGTTTCAAGGAGAAAGAAATCATGGTTGGGGGGTATATCATTCGTTTATAATCACTAGAAGGGGTCATACCACCAGAAAAAGGACGAATATTACCTTATATGAAGGGAAAATATTCTAAAAGTTTTTTTTTTTTATTGCAACTAGAGTACCTTTGTTGTCAAAGAGGCGGGCTTTCAAGCTCGTGAGCATTCTCTCTAGGTGAGAGATTTGTTGTCAAAGAGATAGTTTTTCAGGCCCGTGAGAATTATCTCTAGGTGAGATGATTGTTTTCAAAGAGGTGGGTTTTTACGCCCGTGAGCATTCTCTCTAGGTTAGATATTTTTTGTCGAAGAGGTGATTTGTCAGGCCCGTGAGAATTCTCTCCTGGTCATAGTTTTGTTGTGAATTGTTCCCTGGTGTGTTGGGAATTAGTTGCATGGATCTGATACTTCCTTTCCAGTCTGTTGTTGGAACCCTAGAAGGGAAGTGGGACAGTTGAGGGACTATTGAGAAGAGAAAGGGAACACTTCCTTGGGTGTAACAGACACATGGGGAATGAGAGATTGTAGACTAGTTGTAGCAGCAGGCACCTTGGACTGAACAATTATGTTGATTAATAGACCTTAGCCTGGCATTAGGAACCCTTTTTCTTTGTGGAGTTAATCCCTAGCTCGAGGGTGCCCTGTTGCTAAAAGTATATGAGAAACAAAGTCTATGGTTGGAAGGAACGTCTGAGTTTTACGTGTAGTTGGTGACTTTTCATAAAAGATATGTGTCCTTTATATGCTTGTCTCATTTTCTATGTGCTTAATTATCTATGTTTGATATGAGTTTAATTATTGTATGATGTTGCATATATGTAATTGTAGTTATTCGCTATAATGTTTCTTTTATATGTAGGTGTGGTGTTGACATTTGGTATGTGTACTCGTACATGCATAGTATGAAAATTGTTATTAGGTATTCTTGTTAAGTTAACCTTATAATAAGGGTCATGAGTCTCCTAGGTGAGGTGAGAATGGTCATGTGCGTAGGGAAATAACATGTATGCACAAGAGGTTGGATTCGCTTGTGTGTGTAGGGAAGAAGTTCACATGCACGAGGAAAACATAATTTGGCATGTGATGCCAGAATGGTTGCACACGCAATAGATATTACTTGTTCGATATAGATTACACGTGCAGTAAAGTTGTGTGCTTAGTATGCTTTTCTGCGTAGCTTTTTTGAGTTACTTTCGTTGTTTTAAGTTGTTTAAAACGAGGAAATTTTGTGTGGCATGACTCAACTTGGTGATGAGCGTGTTACTTCAAGTATTACTTCATATACTAATGTTATAGAATAGAATTTTTGCATTGTATTTTGGAGTAGCATTGCTCAGTAGTAGGCTAGGTGAGGTTACACATTGCCGTATGACAAAACGGTACCCAACTAGAAGGTTGGGTATGTTACAGATTGGTATCAGAGAAGTTTGGTAACAGGGATGTTACAGATTGGTATTAGAGAAGTTTGGTAATAGGGATGTTGCACGAAGTCCCTAAAAATTTAAAAAGGCTAGAGAGATTAGGAAATGTACTACTTTGAATATTAATATTAATAATAAAATACATAAATGGTTGCAAGATGAACAAGGACAGATTTATAGTGGGGTAGGATTCCATGAGAAAGGGGGGTTGAGGGGCCAAATTTTTTATTTTTATAATTCTATTTACCCACCTTTTGTTTAATGGAAAAAGGAGGGGTTACATGAACTTCTTGGGGAGGCCATGTTGTACCTTGTATGTTATTATTTAAAACTTGTTTTTGGGTTGTTTGTGGGTTACTTCATTTTTTTTTCTTAATTCATTGATTCTTGCTCATACTTGGTTTGGTTTTGGGCATGAGAAAACAAATTGTTGGAGGTACTTGAGTCTTGTCTAGTCTGGTTGTAGGAACTATTAGTATTCCAGTAAGGTATTGATGCATGTGTGCATGAGAATGTTGAAAATTGTGAAAGGAATCTCCACAACTTAGAATCCTTGGATCTGTTAGCAATGATATTTCCTTACCAGTAGCATTAGATCCCTAAAAAGAAGTGGAATAGCTCGAGGGACTACGTGGAAATGAAGGGGGTTTATTTATTTGGGTTGGGTGGGATGAAGTGGAAGAGAGATGGTAAATTGTGATTCTTTCAAAGTTGAGAAATTATGATAGTTGATCACTATCTCATTTAGGAAACTGAGAGTTTGCCTAGGACCCCTCCTTGTGGATTCATAGCCTCAGCTTGGGAGTGGCCTGTTGCAGAGATTTCATGTAAAACAAAGCCTAAGTTTGGGTGGAACATTTAATATCTGCAACTAGTTAGTATATTGACTATTTAAAAGATAATTTCTCTTTGTTTTTCTATGTAATTTATATTCCATTGTGTATTACTTATCTCTGTGACATGTTTATGACATCCTTGTTGTTCTTAATTACTATGCATGGCTTGTTTAATTTTTATTTTATATTCATGCATTTTTCTTGATGACTACATCTACATTATCATATTTATTGAATTAAATAACGGTATTAGAAATTTGAGTTTCCCAAGAAGGAGAATTTATAAGTACATTGGAAGTGGGTACATGAAAATTTGGTATCAAAGGTAATTGTTTTCGATTTATTGGTATCAAGTAGAATAAATTTGTCATGGGGTTTTGGGTGCATTAAAGGTTGGTGTCAAAGTGCATTTTGTAGTGCTTGGGTTGTATGGTCTGATTACGGGTTGAAATAGTCTTTCGCAAGGGGGCCAAACCAACAGGTGCTTGGGCGGCCAAAAATATTTCTTGAAAATCGGGAAATCTTTGTGAATTTGGAAATTTTTTAATATTATATTATAAATTGATATTGATATGACCTGTAATTCACATGGCAGTGACATGGAATATCCATAGTGGTATTTTTCCATGGAAGGTTAGGGTGGTAGACATCGTGGTAGGGTTTTATGAGTAGTAGGATCCAGAAAACTCTTTTAAGAAACTTAAAAAAAAAAAAATTGGTCTAGATGGATGTGGAACCTTGACCCTTATGGAACCTTCATCATACGAGATTACACGTATCCAAGATTTTATTTTAAGTGAGTTTCATGAAAAACCAGATCCAGATAGAGGAACCCTAATAGTTTGGAACCCTTAACCATCTGAGATCATAGGTATCTGATATTTCTTTTAAGTCCCCTTTTATTTAAAACCCATATGCAATATGGGAGCCTTGATTGATGGAATCTATACTATATATAAATATAAAAATTCCTTAAGTGACTTTTTCTTGCAAAGCTAGATCCGAATATGGATAGAACCTAGACATGTCAGAAACCTTGGGTGTCATTAAATCTCTTGCTACTAAAAGTTTTGTGATCAATCTCAATAGTGAATCTCACATTGATCACTACTGTCCAACCAAGTAAACATGAAATTTCGTGTACCGGTTAAAATGTGTGGGATAGGACCCACCCATCCCCACAAAAAATAGGTGGGCACCATGTGGATGAATGAAAGGGTGCTAGGTGGGCATGTCAAGTATGGGAGAAACCTCAACGCATTGCAAACTGTGTCTATCCATCAATTTTTTTAAATCCTCTTTTAAGTGAAAGCCGATCTGGATTTGGAACATGGACGTAGTGGAAACTTGAATCCAAAAATAAAAATAAAAATATTAAGTGATTTTTTTGTAAAATTCGGACCTCGGATATTGGAGGTTGGGCTAAGGTGGCTAGAGAAGTGACATGGAATTCCATCCAAGTGCCATGTGGAAAAAATTTCCACATAAAAAGTGTCATGTCAGTAGTTCCACGTCATCTTGTGATGTGATTAGTGCCACATCATCTTGACACATCAATAAGAGTCACATTAGTAGGAGTCACATCAACGATGCCATGTCAGTTAAGTGCCACCTCATCAAATCCATGGTAGTATTCAGGTGTGGGTGGGGCATTAATTACTTAAGGAATACCATCCATAGATTCATGATTTCTTTTTAAGTACCTTTTTATTGAATTCCATATGTGATATGTGTAATCTTATGGATCGAACCATGCCCCATCCAGAATCCAGAAATTATTTTAAAGAAACATTTAACTAAAAGTTGAATTTTGAATATGGGGAACCTTGATATGTGGAGACTTGACCATTTGGAAATCTAGATATCGGATATTTCTTTTAAGTCCATTTCTATTAAAAAGACAGATGTCAGATACAAAACCTTGTAGTGGAACCCTCAATCTAGGAATCTGGGTTTTTGGAAAAGTCTTCTATAAAGGAAAGTCTAGATCTAGATACTTTCAAGAACCTATCATTAAGTGATGATTATTTTGATGTTAACTGATAGAAAACTATTAAATTTTTAGTGGAAATTGTAAAACTTGGGTGAAAATGGGTTTTTCCAGGAAGCTATAACTTTGAAATCAGAGATCATATCGAGACATGGAAATAGTTTTTGGAAAGCTAATTCAGAGGATAATAATATGGGATTGTTTTAATTTGGATAATTGTGATGTAATTCTTCATGAATTGAAAATAATAATCACCTGCAACATTAATTGAAAATTTCTATAATATGCATAACTCTAACAAAAGGGTTGCTTGGTCATTTTGAAGAATTAGGGGTATAATAATATCGGTTCAATCTCACGATTGAAGATTAGGGACATGGAGGATGTATATGGAGCCTTTAGCCATGAGAGAGAATAAAAATGGTAATATATCAGTGTTGGTAATGTAGATCTAAAATCTAATGGACATAGGAGCATAATGGATCCAACATAATTGGTAGTGATTATGAGAAGTTTGAGAATGGAAGTGCAGAGTTATAGAGATGACAATAAGAATATAACAAGATATCGCGAGGATGTGGATCAAATAAATTATTAGATGATGCAAATACTAAATCATTTGCAGAGACAAGTGAATAATTGATCGGGCTCAAGACATGAGGAAGAAGGTAGACATCATGAAAGGAGAGATGGCTAAAAAATACCTATTCACTGAAGAGGTGTTAGTATAACACATAGAAATTAGTCACCTACTCACTCATCCAAGAAGTTTTATGCATTTCAAAATTCAAGGAGTAGTACAAAAGTGTCTCTTGTTGGGCATCAAATAAGAAGGTATGAGTTGGATGGTTTTGAATCAGAGTTGAATCTTTAGCCACCATCCTTTGATGGTGAAAAAGAAAGGGGAGATGATGTTGAATCTTGTTTGCTTGGAATCAGGAAGTATTATCAGTTGCACAACTACTCATCTAACTTAGAATCCAAGATTTATGTATACCATTTGCATGGAAAAGATGTTATTTTCATGGAAAACCTGCACATTGATAAGAGTAGGATTACTTGGAAGAAATTCAAGAAATATTTTCATTAGGAGTATCTTTCAAAGAACTATTATGACGAGAAGATGTAGGAATTATTTGAACTCAATTTGAGGATCATGACCATGGGAGAATATTAAAATATGTTCTTGGGATTTTTAGGGATAAGAAGGTGAAGATACAAAGGTTTCTGAGTGGACTTCCATATTTCTATAAATACAAGATTCAATATGATGAACCCATAAATTTGAAAGAGACCGTTAGAAAGGATAAGTATCAATATGAGCAAGGAAAGGGTAGATAATCTTTGCATATTTATTGGAAGGATAAGAAGAATGAGAAATCATATCAGAAAAGGAATGGATTCAAACCTCCCTTCAATAGAAACAATCCTAGCACATATTAGAAACATCAACATAGTAAGAGCAAATCCAATAAGAAAGATTGCTTCGGAAAAAGGGGAAGACCACCAATCAAATGTTGTGGATGTAAATAAGATCACATGTACAAGTATTTCCCTCATAGAGAAGACAAGATGAGGACACTACACAAGGTCCAAAGGCTACAACAATAGAATAAATGGGAAGAAATATTCCAAGGATATATGCAACCCTAGAATATCGAAAAGAAAAACACTAATACCATATGATTGAGGTGAAACGTAAGACCATAAATCATCATGTTGCTATTTTATTTGATTTAGGAACAATTCGTAGTTACATTGAACCTAAAATAGTGGAAAATTTCCATTTGAATAAAAGTAATCTTGAAATACAATGCTTAGTTCAACTATCCACTGGAACCAAAAGAAGGATCAACGAGACTATTAGATATTGTCCAATAAATCTAATGGAGTGAATACAGTGTCAACCTAAATATTATACCATTAGGATATTATGATATCCTAATTGAAATGGATTGGTTGGACAAGCATAATGTTGTCCTAGATTGACGCAATAAGACATTTACATGTATTTATGAAGAAGGGAAGCAGAGCACTGTGAAAGGAAAACCAAGACCCATTTCTATCGGGGATATTTCATCCTTACAACTGAAGATATGTTTCGGGAAAGGATGTCAAGTGTATGCATCTCATGTGGAGGAGCCAAAAACTTCCAAAGAGCTAAGCCTTGAATATTTTCCAATATTGCATGAGTTTGAAAATGTTTTCAAAGAAATACCACAATTTACATAAAAGAGGGATACATCTTTCTCTATTTATTAGTACCAGAAGTTTTCCCATCATCAAAGACTCCTTACAGAATGAGTACACCAGAATTAAAATAAATACAAATGTAGCTAGAAGAATTTTTAAAGAAAGGGTACATGCACCCAAGTGTTTCACCTTAGGGAGAAGAAATACTCTTTTTTAAAAATAAATATGGAAATTTGAGGTTGTGTATTGAATTTAGATAACTAAATAAAGCCACTATGAATAACAAGTACCCTCTACCCATAATTGATGTCCTTTTTGACCAGATAAGAGGATCAAATATATTTAAAAAAATAGACTTGAGATCGGGATATCACCAGGTGAGAATTAAATAAGAAGACATCAGTAAGACAAATTTTATAACTAGGTGTAACAATCCCCAACCCAAATGAGGTCCATTATGTATAGGAAAACTTATAAAATTAAAATTTTCTACTAACTAATTTCCTGTAGTGTACCAACTTCGAATTACACACCAATTTAACTATTTTATGATACCCTTAATTAAATGTGTCTACAAGATGATAAAAATTGCATGAATGCAGTTTAAATAACTCAACACATAATCATATAAATCGTTCTCAAACACAGAGTTAATACACAACAATTAAACTCATAATGCAACACAAAAACAAGATAGAAAACTTATCTTTTAAAAATGGTTGTGCAACTAGCTTCTTGGGACATATGTTCCACCCAAACATAGACTTGTTGTTCCAAATATCAACAACAAGTCACCCCAATATGGGGCTATCAATCAAAAAAAGAGGGTGGTCTCTCATTGTCCACTTACATCTTAGAAATTCTCACAACCCACTAGTATTCTCCTACAACTATCTTGATTTTCCATCAGCTCTCTTCCTCTCAACCTTCCCAACCCAAGGAATGTACCCCTTCACTTCTCTCATTCCATCAAGAATACCATTCATTTATCAGAGCCTCTCTAGCACATGTAATCAGGAACATCACTATTGAGAAAATCAAGGGAGCTCACTGCTAGGAAAGCTACTAGGAAAAAAAAAATCACTTGTTGTTATAGTGAAACTTACACAAGAGTTCACTCTTTAGGTATGGAAGCTTGTATATTTAGTATTCTACTCCAAATAAATTCAAAAATTCACCTTCCATGGTTGATCCAACTGGAATTCTCTTCTTCCCTGTTCTCTGTTTGTTTTGTTGAAATATTCAATAGTACTGAGAGGGGGGGGGGAAGGGGTGGTAAATCAATACTAGATGGTTTAATTCCTTTTTCTTCTAAATACTACATCAATAAATTTAGTATTTTAGATGTAGACAATTATATCATAAGTAAACCAAACATATATCCCATATTTAATTAACACATTCACAATACACAGTCATTTGAGGTGGAAACCTAGATTGGGAGAAAACCACTTGAAAACAATTCACTAATAAATATCAACTCATTGATAAAAAAATTGTCCGTGAGGACACCAATCCTCTTGATAAATGACTTAATGACTTTAGACACCAACCTACAAGTAAATGAGGAAATTTATCCTCCTATGAGCACCAACTCATATCTCAGGAACCAACCTGCAAGTAAATGAGGAAACCAATCCTCTTGTTGAGCACAAACTCAACATGTAGGAACCAACCCACATAATCATTATTCACATACACCAACCTATAGGAGACTCCAATATCCTTCCTTGATATGCTCTTCCACCCTAGAAATGCACATATTTCGTACTTGCAAGTAAATCAAGACATGTATCCTCCTATGAGAACCAACTCATATCTCAAGCACCAACCATAAAATAGATGAGGACACCAATCCTGTTGTTGAGCACAAACTCAACATGTAGGCACCAACCCACATAATCACTATTCAAAGGCACCAACCTGTAGGAGACTCCAATGTCCTTCCTTTCTCTGCCCTTCCACCCTAGAAATGCATATATTCCTTAATTCACTTCAAAAACATTCCCCAGTATGCTTCGTCCTCTATGTCCTCAAGTCTCACATCATCTTCATTTCTTCCATGCTTTTGTATAGACCTCAAAGACTCTAATATTTTCACTTCTTCTCCCAAGAAATTTTACCTTCATGCATCACACACTAGGTCTAGCTAGATTAGGGAATATTTATTTATACCTTTCATCCTCCCATGAATTTATCCACATAAAAAAATCCACTCATGAGTTTGGCTCCAAATATCCATAAAAAATGGGTTTCGTCATTCCTTAATATGCATGTGCAAGCCCCTTATTTTCTTGCTTGATCTGTTCTTGGATCACTCAACACAAATTTGATGCTCAACATCCATTGGATCTAATCCTAGATTCAATATTTTCTGTCAAATTATTTTTTGGCCACCAAAACACTCAATATACCCTTAACACTTTGCAACTATCTGATCTGGATTTCAATGAATCGCCTTCGTCGATTTACAATATGTTCATTGAGCCTACTAGGGTACCAATGATTCATTGTATAATTTTTTTTTGATTGGATCCTTCGTTCAATCATGGTCATCAATGTGTCTTTTTCCCCACGAAATATACACCATTGCCCTCGACAAATAGGATCTGACAGATTTAGTCCTTGATTTAATCTTGATCGTTGATCCTATTCCCATATTCCCCAGAGATTAACTTTTCACCCATACCTATTTGGCCCTGATCTGGCATGACGTGTGTGTTGGGTCCTACTGATGACATGGTGATGACATCATCCCATCTACTTGGACCATTCACCATTTTACATGTGTCAATGACATGACTTCCACATGGTCTTGACTTGGCATCTGAACTATCCCATCAGAGTAATGGCCTTCTGGGCCTATTAGTGACCTTCCATGTGTCATCTCCTATGTGAGGGTTCTTATGTCAACTGATGTATCTCGGTTCTTAGTATCTTAGGATATCGAGACTTAACTAGTGTTCAACACCTTAGAACCTTCAATGGTCAAGATCTTATGTGATGAGAGTCATTGATCAGATTGTTGATACTGAGAGGGGGGTGAATCAGTATCAAGTACAATTTTAAAAAACTTTTCCAACTTATACTTAAACCATTCAATTATATCCAATGAGAAATGAACAATAGTATAAGAGTTACACCAATACACCACAATACACCATGCACAATATATATGAGAAATAATCAATAGTTTTTGTTCAAGGGAAGTAATGACTTCCAAAGGTAGCTACAACTTCCAAAATGTAAAGGGAGGGATAAACCTCCAAGAGGAATATACAATACTCCAATATAAAGAGAGATCTGAACTCTCTATCCTTTCCCCTTCCTTCCACCCAAGAATATATGAGAGATAATAAAACTTTATTCAATTCTGGTCTGTTCAGAAGACCCGACTTGTACAGCATGCCCCACGCTCAATATTTAA
>ML804741.1:215872-230427 GCA_009831015.1 Picea engelmannii
GTAGGCACTTCAAGGTCAAAACAGATCATGATAGTCTTAAATACTTCTTGGAACAAAGACTGTCTTCAAAAGAACAACAAAAATGGGTAACCAAGATATTGGGTTATGATTTTGAAATCCTCTATAAAAAGGGGAAGCAAAATATTGTGGCAGATGCACTCTCAAGAAATGATGAAGATGTTTAGGCCTTTCTCTGTGCTATCTCGATCATCCAAACCGATTGGATAATAGAAGCAAGGGATGAATGGAAGAATGAAAAAAACGTGTGGACTCTCATTCAAAGGTTGCAGTAGGATTCCAGTGCATCAGATACATTTACATGGAAAAATGACTCACTATGGTACAAATATCGCTTATATTTATGTAAGAACTCCCAACTCAAACAAAAGGTACTATTGGAATTGCACACCTCTCCAATAGGAGGGCACTCGGAATTTTTGAAAACCTATGATAGAGTCAAGAAAGTTTTTTTTTGGGATGGACTTAAAACTGATGTTCAAAGGTTTGCGGCAGAATGTTTAGTTTGCCAACAAAATAAGGTGGAAACAATTAAGACCCCAGGTCTTTTACAACCATTATCCATCCCAAGTCAGCGCTGGGAGGAGGTTTCCATGGATTTCATCACAGGGTTACCAAAGTCTGAAGGAAAGAGTGTAATCATGGTGATTGTTGATAGACTGACCAAGCATGCACACTTTTGTGCACTCTCTCATCCCTTCTGTTAGCTCCCAGAATGAATTTGTGGAAATTTTGCTTTTTGAGGTGATAGGTTGTGTCTAAATTTTATTCCTAAATTTTTGTAAGAAGGTTAGAGAGTCTATTTTCTGTAAATAAGCCCAAACGAAATTTTGGATTTGGTTTGGTCAAGCAAAAGTCAAAATCTCAGGTTTCTGTGGTTTAGGCAAGCCCGACAAGATCTCATTAACCACCGAAATCTTTTGTTCCCAGCAGTTAAAAGGCCAAAGAAAGAGTGCGGTTAACTATTGAAAGAATTTCAACGGTAAAAATGGAAAGCCCATGCTTTCGCATGAGCCAGCTGTCAAATTGGCGCAATGATGAAACGTAACCGCCAAAATCTCGTCAAGTGGAAGGTATTTGCGCTCTGATGGTGTCTATCCAAAAATCTCAAGCTCTTGTTGTCCTTTCGACCACAATTGTCCTTTCAAAATCTACACACGGCGGTATCACTGAAATTCATGCATGATGGTCACGAAGCCTCCCTCCATTTCTAGTCGCAAGTACATGATCCATCATGATCCCATTAATCCCTCATTAGATCCTCATACAATATCATTTTGAATTTCGAAGATTTCAGAGATAGTCCCAAGTTCACAGCTTCATCAATTGAATGTACTTTCTGAGATCCTAATCCTGTTTCCCCTGGTGATAATCAAAGTGCCACTAGAGTCCAGTGATCGCTCAAGAGTCAATTAAGCCAGTGCGACTTATCAAGCAAATCCAAAACTCGTCTTGTTTCATATTTTTTAAGTTTACCACCGAAAATCTAAAATTTCGGCATGCCCTTAGTCAAATTGTCGCTCAAAACTTGTCTAGCGTTTAAGCTCAGTTATCCGAATTTTGTGTCACCCTGTCCCACCAGTTCTTCCCTGAGAGATACCCTCTGCGTTCCTAAATTCTAGAACCTTTGCCTCTCTGGACATTCAGTTTCCCATAATCTCAGGTGTAGAGAATATTAATCAATGCCAAAAGCAGGGCCTGTGTCGAGGTCTGAAGTAGACAGGGTTTGGTATTTGGAGGCGCACCCAGAGGTAGCAGAGTTTTTCAAACGAGTAGGGGTATTCACATACTGTGAAAAATTGACCAGTTTTCATCAACAAGTAGCTAAAGCTTTTGCAATTGCATATGATGGAAGGTCTTCCAAGATAGGAAAATAAGAGTTTATCATAGATGAGGCTTCCATAGCAGAGTTTACAGGTCTTCCACGGATAGGATATTGTTGGTTTAAATCCACACTGACATCAAATATAGAATTCAGATCATATTTGTTGCCCATCCACAAAAACTTGATTTGGAAGAAGGATATTCCAATGTCCTTTTTAGAACCTCAATGGTAGGCATTGCTAAAGGAAATTTTTGTTTACATGACCTATGAGGGACGGTATAACAGAGTAATGTTTTATCATTTTAAGCTTATCAATCATTTCACAGGTAGAGAACCATAAATCTACCTTTCTATTTTCATAAGACCCTTGCTAAAATGGCCAAACAAGTTAAAGACAAACCTACTAAGGTTGTTGGCAGACTATCTCACCAAGGGCTTATCACTCTTCTTGTCAAGGAAGCTCTGCAGAGGAAACAGGTTGATTGGGGTTTCTTTATTTTCTGGAACGAATTCCAAACAGAGAAACCACCAGAGGCTGAGGCTAAGAAGACCAGTGGCAGAAAGACTGTTACTTCCAAAAGCAGTCATAGGAAAAGGAAAGGTATCTCACCACCAAGAGATCCTACAAAATCATCCTCTGGTAAGAAGAAAGGTATCAAAAGAAAAATGTAGTTTGAAGGTGAACAGTCTAAAGACCCTGCTACAGGAAACAACCCTTTAAACCTACCTTACAACGATTCAGAACCAGAACAAGAATTGACTGAGACTTAGGATAATGTGTAGACTGAACAGGGTGCAGACTATTGTTCCAATTTACCTTCACCAACTTCTACTGAGGCACATAGTCCATCAGTGGAAGAACCCTCTTCAGGTAAGCCTAAAAAAGCTAGATCATGAAAAATCAACAAACTCCTCCAACAGGTCTACGAAATGGAAGTCCTGGAGAGGGTGATTAAAAAAGCTAATACAGACCTAACTGACAGAAATGCAGAGCTGTTCAAGATAAACCAAACCCTCAAGGAGAAGCATGACAAGATTAAAGACAGAAACAGGGTATTGATCAAGGAAAACATGAAGTTGTATAGACAGATGAGGATTCTGAGGTTGAAGTTAAAGGAGTTTCAATCACCACCTCAGGAGAAAACTGGATTATAAACCCTGGCTAATTTAGCTACAACCATGGTAGACACACCAGAGCCTTCCACACAGCCAGCATAAGTTCGTAGATCAGCACGAACAAGGGATGCCTCAGCCAAGAAACCTTGAACATCAGTAAGGTATTCAAGGTAAGCATTTTTTCAATTTTGAAGTTTTCTCAAAACTGAAGTTTCGGTGGTTTAGGCGAACAGGATGATTGTTCATTAACCACTGAAAAACAAGAATTTCGGTAGATAATTCGCTGAAAAGTTTTCTAAGTTAACCACCGAAAGCCTGTCATGTCCAGAATGATCGAGTTTTTACACAGATCGAAGTTTTTTGAGCTGGAAAGGTTTGAAACCTCTTATAATGAACATTTGATGAATTATCAAAATAAATCCAACAATTATTTTTGATAGATTATGAAAAGAGGAGGTATTTCAAAGGTTTTTAGCATCTTTGACCAAGACAAAAAACATGACATTTTCTCACACCAACAGATTCGAATTTATCTCTCTTGGAGAGTCAACATTCAGCCTTGGGAAGATATCCTTCACTACACCAACACTCAACAAGAGAAGAGGACCAGAGAATCTGGGATTGACCTCATTTTTGGGGATCATCCCACATCTTTTGCAACTAGATTTTGATTTACTATTTTTAGCTTATGTGATCCATGTTTTTAGGATCTCGAAACTTTTTTGTAAAGCTATAAAGCTAAGGATAGAACATGAACCAGGGGTTCAATTCTGGATACATTTTTGGCATATGTACTAAGACTCCTATCTTGATATGAATGACAGTCTTCTTTTGCTACCATTGTCAGATTTTCTCATGTGTTACATTGCTCTATAATTTGATTCAATTTAGCTTAGCTATTAAGAACTATCATCTTCTTATTTATCTCATAAATTTGAATTGAATGATCTCTTACTATCTTGTATGACCCTGCATGTTAATGTACTTGGTTATCTAGAATAGTGTTCTTCATATCCCATTTCAATTACTGTATCTGATTATTGGTTTCTAAAAGCACTGGCTCATTTGGATGCATGATAAGTTGTTCTTCTCATTAAGCCTTCTCAGTTATCCCATTGTTCCAAACACTTGATTATTAATGATTTCTTAAGTTACCAAGCATCCTTATCCTACAACCCTAAGGAGTGTCTTGGAGTGATAACAAATTGGTGCCATTGTCGGGGAGACGAAATTCAAGCTCTGCTTTCCTGGGATATGACACAGAGATGATCTTTGATGATAGACAAAGATTAGACATTTTTAGTTGGTTGTAATTATCTATCTGGCGACTCCACAAGTTCATCTTGGCTCCTAAGAGGATCAGTACTAGGGATAATCCTCAAGAATCACCTATCACGCCAATGTCCAATCCAGAACTAATTCTCAGAAAGGGAAAGACAATTCAAGGTCAAACTTCAAGATCATATACAGAAGGTAATCCTCTTTTTCAGTTCTGGAAAATCTACTACAGAAAAATTTGAGTTCTTTTTAGAGGGCATTGATGAAAAAAAAACTATAAATTCTGTAGAAGAACAAATTCTTTTTGATCAACAGAAAAATCATAATGATGATGAATTAATAGATTTAAATTTGATTAAAAAAACACCCAAGACTTTAGAAAGAAGCCACAGTTCTTCTTCCCTTGAGTCTTTTCATTCTCAGCAACAAGAAGATCATTTGAACATTTATACTAGCCTCCTTGCTGTTGAACATCTCCTCCAAGAGCTATCTGCTAAGGGTAAAGAAAATTTGGTCGGACAGCTTGCAAATTTTTACAGAGCCTCTTATCAGAACTCTTTCCCATTAGAAGATTCACCTCTGTCACATTCCTCCAGTGTTGAAGACTTGAAAAAGAAACCATCACTTTCCTCACCCTTGATAGTTATGGCTGCTCCACCTCCTTTGACTAAGATGCAACAAATCCTAGCTGTTAGGTATGCACCACTCATATTGCCAAACCCAGTGTCATCCATGCCAATGGGAGACTATCAGAAGTATATGCCCAAATTCACAGGCGAAGGCGATGTGTCTGTCGAAGAACATATTGAGGCTTTTTACAGTTATGCTGAAAACCTTAATATTGAAGAAGAAGATGTTTGGACACGAGTCTTTGTCCAAAGCCTAGATGGCCATGCTAGGAAATGGTTCAAAGAACTCCCTGTTGGTTCCATAGATGGAATCAAGCAACTGGATGAATTTTTTTTGAAACATTGGGGTGACAGAAGAGATTTTGTCTACTATATTACAGAATTCGGAAACCTAAGGAAACAAAGTAATGAGTCAGTCTCTGATTTCACTAAAAGATTTAACCGAATGTATGGAAAAATACCAGCAGAGATAAAACCTTCAGATGCTTCTGCCAAGATCACATATTCTGATGATTTTGACTCAGATTTTTGTTTACTGTTGAGATAAAGGAGGTCACCAACATTATCTCTCATGCAAGATGTTTCCCTTGAGGTGGAATCAAATATCCTAGCCTCCCAGAAGCGGAAAGGAGATTCTGATAGAAGAAGGTCGAGGAATGAGGCTTCATCTTCATCAAGTGCTGATCCAAAATTTGATAAAATGGCTAAGACGGTAGAGTCTCTAACCTGTGAGATATCTAAGATTAAGATTGAAAACAAACAACCTGTGAAGGGAAGAGGCACTTATGATTCTACAGGCAGGAATCCGAATCAAAATCCCAACAAATTCAGAAGAAATAATCAGCCAACTCAGATCTTACAAAGAGAAAAGAACCCTACTGAAGATCAGAGAATAAAGGTCCCTCTTCAAAATGTTGTGATGGATGAAGATGAGGGAGAATATCAAGAAGGTGGATAAGATAACATTCATTGTGTTGGATAAGAGACAGGGAAATCTTATCTAACACAACACGACTATGAGGAAGCACTGATGACTGAACAGACAGAAGATAGTCTTATTGATGATGGCATTTCCACGACAGAAGACAAGAATAGATATAACCTCCGATCAAAATCTGATACTTCTCAACAAGATGCACCAACCTCTCCCGAAAAGAGCACATCCCCTGTCAAGCAAAAAGATCAGACATCATAGAATCAGCAAGCAAATCCTTCAAAGGTGAAAGCATCAGCTCCTCCCAAAAATATTGTTGCCCCTGTCCAACATAAAACTCCAGAAAGTCGGCTTCCTGTTGAACATCAAAGCAATAATGAAGCTCATTAAAATCAAGTAAAGGTTTCTGATAAATCTTCTGATAAAGTCCCATATTCATTCAACTTTGAGACTGAAATACAAAAAAATTAAAATTCCTATTCCTCTAGTCGAATTAATGAAAAATGAAATGTTCAAAAGGGATATCCTCAAAACTCTAGATCCCCAATCTGTATCCCTTTCTGATGATATCCTCAACATATATGATGAAGATCCAATCATTACTCTGGGCCAAATGATAGAAGAAAGAGATGGAGGTTGTCCTCCCTTTTACATCTCTCTAAATGTTCATGAGAAAACACTGCATAATTGTTTGTTGGACTCCGGTGCTTCGCACAATTTAATGCCAAAGGCGGTCATGGATGAGCTTGGGCTAGAGGTCACCAAGGCTTATCATGATATTTCCTCTTTTGACTCTCGGAAAGTCAAATGTCTTGGGATGATCAAGGACTTGGTTGTAACCTTAACACAAGTGTCCATGAAGACTATGGTTATGGATATAGTAGTGGTAGACATACCACCAAAATTTGGATGTCTACTGTCAAGATCATGGATGAAGAGGCTAGGTGGCACTATTCAAATGGATCTCTCTACGCTACTATCCCTATCTTTGGAGGGGTGAATAGAAGGCTATACAGGGAATCTCAATTGGCATATGTAATCAGCAATGAAAAGAATCCATCCAATCATCCTGTCTATTCTGTTGACACAGGTATGGGGTCTTGTATTTTGCAAATTGATGATTCATTACCAGATACATTGCTGCTCAGAAAACCAACAGTTCATCCCACGGAAACAACAGAAGATGATCTTTGGACCATTTTCTTTGACGGTGCTTGCACTAAAGAATCAACAGGAACAGGAGTGGTATTAATTTCCCCTTCTAAGAAAACTTCTCATTTGTCCTTTAAACTTGATTTTAAAGTGACTAATAATATTGCTGAGTATGAGGCACTACTTCTGGGGATGAATGCAACCAAAGAGAGGAAGATTAAAAAATTGCAGGTGTTTGGAGATGTAGATTTGATTATTCAGCAGGTGAATAAGTCCTTTCAAGCAAAGCATGTCAGGCTGGAGGCATACAGAGATGAAGTGTTGAAAGCAATTCACGATTTTGTAGATTTTAAAATTTCATTTGTACCTAGAGCAATGAATGATTTGGCTGATTCATTAGTTGTGTCGTCTTGTGCATTCATACCCTCTCTGCCTCATAAATTGGCTTACGAAATTCAAGTTAAATATAGGCCCTCTCTCCCTGATAATGTAAAATTTTGGAAGGTTTTTGAAGACGATGTTGAACTCACTAGATTTCTTGCAGTGATAGAGGAGTTTGCAGATCTATAGATCAATCAGGAGAATGAACATGACAATGAAATTGAGAAGCCATAATTCAGAAGCAAAATTGCAGCACATGAAATAGTCCAGCTGTCTACCAACAAAATTCCTAAAGGTTTGGTCCCATTGGAAAGGTTGTTCGATAATAATGATGTGGCTGTCAAATTGGAAAATGGGGAAAAAGATTCAGAAGTTTTGCAGTACAATGTAGCTAACGAACAAGATCCTAAGTATGTCAACTTAGCCTCACATTTAACTGAAAAACAAAGGGTTGATTATGGAAAATTGCTAAAGGAGTTTGCTGACATTTTCGCTTGGAAATATGATGACTTGAAGACTTTTGACACAGAGGTAATTCAGCATAAGATTCCCTTGAATAAAGACACCAAACCATTAAGGCAGAAGCTTAGATCCTTTAATCCTTTGTTGTTGCCTACAATGGAAAGGGAAATCAAGAAACTATTGGACGCCCGTATCATCATCCCTCTCAGATATTCAGAATGGGTTGTGAATCTCGTACCGATCAGGAAGAAGAATGGGGAGATCAGACTCTGCATCGACTTTAGAAATTTGAATAAATGCTCTAGGAAGGACAACTACCCTCTGCCCAAAATGGAGAATATTTTGCAGAAGGTATCAGGATCAAAGGTGATGTTTTTTATTGATGGGTTTTCAAGATACAACCAGATTGCTGTCCATTTGGATGATAAAGAATAGAATTCTTTTACTACTCCATGGGGTATGTTTATGTCCGAGAAGATTCCCTTTGGATTGATGAATGCAGGAGCAACATTCCAAAGGGCGATGGACATTTCTTTCGTCGGAGAGAAAGATAAATTTGTCCTGATATATCTCGATGATATCACTATTTTCTCAAGCAGCCATGAGCTTCATTTGCATCACTTAAAAAGGACATTCCTAAAATTTCAAAGGTATGGCATTTCTCTTAATCCAAAAAAATCAAATTTTGCGCTTAAGGAAGGAAAATTACTTGGGCATATTGTTTCAGCTGATGGGGTGAAAATTGACCCAAAAAGGGTAGAAGCAATTAAAAATCTGTCTCTTCCTATATCAAAGAAGGGCATTTAGTCTTTCCTTGGGACTATAAACTTTATCCGAAGGTTTATAGTAAAATTTGCAGAACTCACAAAGCATATCACTGCTATGTTAAGAAAAGACTCCGAGGTAAAATGGACCGAAGCATCCAAACACTCATTTAATGTCATCAAGGAAGCCATCACCACAGCCCCTATTTTGATCAGCCCTGATTTCTCCAAGGTATTTTACATCTTTTCATTTGCTTCAAGTGATACAATCGCAGCAGTACTCTTGCAGAAAAATGTCGATGATCAGGAGCAGCCGGTTGCCTTCTTCAGTAAGGTCTTGAGGGACGCAGAGGTAAAGTATGAATTGTTGGAGAAACAAGCATATGAATTTATCAAGTCATTGAAATCTTTCAGAGTTTACATCCTTCAGGCAAAGTTAATAGCTTTCATTCCCTCCAGTTCAGTTAAAGATGTGCTTATACAACCCGATATATATGTAAAAAGGAGTAAGTGGATAGCAAAGTTGATTGAATTTGATGTTGAAATTAAACCAACAAAACTTGTGAAGGGTCAGGGCCTTGCCAAACTTCTGGCAGAAGAAAATTGCAGGTTGCTCGAAATAAATTTGGTAAGTATTAACATAGATAATGTTCAGTCCTCAGAATATAAGGAAGGTGAAAAAACGCAGGTATCATCTCACCTAGCTGATTGCAAATGGTACAGTCACATTATTTATTTTCTGCAAACTTTATCAGTCCCATCAAATTTGACAAAGACACAAGGAAGGGCTTTGAAGCTCAAAGCCATAAATTTCTGCATAAATGGCAACTTATTGTTCTGGAAAAATCCAATAGGTTTATTGTTGAGGTGCACAAACCAATAAGAAGTAGCTAAGGTCATGATTGAATTCCATAATAGTGAATGCGGGGGACATTACTATTGGAAAACCACTGCACATAAAATCTTAAGATCTGGTTACTACTGGCCATCCTTATTTTTAGATGTGTGTGAGTTTATGAGAAAATGTGACAAGTGTCAAAGATTTGAAGGTAAACAACAACTGAAGTCTCTTCCCCTCAAACCTATAGTGGTCACAGGGCCTTTCCAGCAGTGGGGCCTGGACTTGATAGGTGAAATTCACCCACCTTCTAGTGGTCAGCACCGGTGGATCCTTGTTGCCACCGATTACTTTACAAAGTGGATTGAGGCTATTCCCACCCGGAACGCCAATCATACTGTCATCATAAATTTTCTGCAAGAAAACATATTTGCCAGATTTGGCTTTCCTAAGAGAATAGTCACTGATAACGTTGTTGCATTCAAAGATAAACACTTGGTGAAATTATGTGAAGAGTTGGGAATCCAGCTGGTACATTCCACTGCTTACTATCCGCAAGGGAATGGCTTACCTGAGTCATCAAACAAGAGTTTAGTCATGATTATAAAGAAGTTGCTTGAACAAAATGCCAGAGGTTGGGATTCCAAACTGAAGTTTGCTTTGTGGGCTGACAAGGTTACATGTAAGAAATCAATTGGCACATCTCCTTTCAAGATGGTATACGATACTGAGGCCATATTTCCTATTGAACTTGCACTGCTGGTTGAAATTTTTTTACAAGAAATTGATTCTGAACCAAGTGATTTGACCCAGAGAATTCATAATTTGGTAGAGCTATAGCAATATAGAGAGCAGCTCTTGGAAAAAACAGAATTGAATCAAGAAAGAATCAAGGAGACCTTCGAAAAGAAATTCAAATCAAATGTCTTCAAAACAGGGGATTTAGTCTTAAAGTGGGATGTAGCAAGGTAAGAGAAGTGGAAACACGGAAAATTTGAGGCTCTCTGTACAGGTCCTTTTGTCATAACAACAGTGCAGGAGAACAATACCTTTGTTCTCCAAAATCTTTCAGGCGAGGAAGTAGCAGGTGGCCCTTTCAACGGGCGCTTTCTGAAGACCTATTTTTCATAAGGCTTTTCTTAAAATCCCTGTTCTACTTGTACATATTCCTTTTTTCAGTTTTGTTTTCTTTGTTTCTGTCACTTGAATAACTCCATGCCCAATGGTACCAACAAAACTTTTTTTTTTTTTTTATTAGATTTCTTTTTAATTTTGTAATAAAGGCTACTGAGTCTAGCTAGGTTCTTGGTCACCTCACAGGGAGATTCCCATCCCAGTTGGAGCCAAATGTTAGCTCCCAGAATGAATTTGTGGAAATTTTTCTTTTTGAGGTGATAGGTTGTGTCTAAATTTTATTCCTAAATTTTTGTAAGAAGGTTAGAGAGTCTGTTTTCTGTAAATAAGCCCAAAAGAAATTTTGGATTTGGTTTGGTCAAGCAAAATTCAGAATCTCAGGTTTCGGTGGTTTAGGCGAGCCCAACAGGCGCTCATTAACCACTGAAAGATTTTGTTCCCGGCAGTTAAAAGGCCAAAGCAAGAGTGCGGTTAACTACCGAAAGCGTTTCAAGGGTAAAAACAGAAAGCCCATGCTTTCGCACAAGCCAGCTGTCAACTTGGCGCAATGATGAAATGTAATCGTCGAAAGCTCGTCAAGTGGAAGGTATGCGTGCTCTAATGGTGTCTATCCAAAAATCTCAAGCTCTTGTTGTCCTTTCGACCGTAATTGTCCTTTCAAAATCTACACACGGTGGTATCACTGAAATTCATGCATGATGGTCACAAAGCCTCCCTCCATTTCCAGTCGCAAGTACATGATCCATCATGATCCCGTTAATCCCTCATTAGATCCTCATACAGTATCATTTTGAATTTCGGAGATTTCTGAGATAGTCGCGGGTTCACAGCTTCATCAATTGAACATATTTTCTGAGATCCTAATCCCGTTTCCCCTGGTGATAATCAAAGTGCCACTAGAGTCCAAAAATCGCTCAAGAGTCAATTAATCCACTGCGACTTATCAAGCAAGTCCAAAACTTGTCTTGTTTCATATTTTTTAAGTTTACCACCGAAAATCTAAAATTTCGGGATGCCCTTAGTCAAATTGTCGCTCGAAACTTGTCTAGCGTTTAAGCTCGGTTATCCAAATTTTGTGTCACCCTGTCCCACCGGTTCTTCCCTGAGAGATACCCTCTACGTTCCTAAATTCTAGAACCTTTGTCTCTCTAGACATTTAGTTTCCCATAATCGTAGGTGTAGAGAATATTGATCAATGTTGAAAGCAGGGCCAGTGTTGAGGTCTGAAGTAGACAAGGTTTGGTATTTGGAGGCGCACCCAGAGGTAGCATATTTTTTCAAACGAGCAGGGGTATTCACATACTGTGAAAAATTGACCAGTTTTCATCAACAAGTAGTTGAAGCTTTTGCAATTGCATATGATGGAAGGTCTGCCAAGATAGGAAAATAAGAGTTTATCATAGATGAGGCTTCCATAGCAGAGTTTACAAGTCTTCCACGGACAGGAGATTGTTGGTTTAAATCCACACTACCATCAAATATAGAATTCAGATCATATTTGTTGCCCATCCACAAAAACTTGATTTGGAAGAAGGATATTCCAATGTCCTTTTTAGAACCTCAATGGCAGGCATTGCTAAAGGCAATTTTTGTTTACATTACCTGTTGAGGGATGGTATAATAGAGTAATGTTTTATCATTTTAATCTTCTCAATCATTTCACAGGTAGAGAACCAATAAATCTACCTTTCTATTTTCATAAGACCCTTGCTAAAATGGCCAAACAAGTTAAAGCCAAACCTACTAAGGTTGTTGGCAGACTATCTCACCAAGGGCTTATCACTCTTCTTGTCAAGGAAGCTCTGCAGAGGAAACATGTTTATTGGGGTTTTTTTCTTTTCTGGAACGAATTCCAAACAGAGAAACCACCAAAGGCTGAGGCTAAGAAGACCAGTGGAAGAAAGACTATTACTCCCAAAAGCAGTCATAGGAAAAGGAAAGGTATCTCACCACCAAGAGATCCTACAAAATCAATCTCTGGTAAGAAGAAAGGTATCAAAAGAAAACTGTAGTTTGAAGGTGAACAGTCTAAAGACCCCGCTACAGGAAACAACCCTTTAAACCTAACTTACAGCGATTCAGAACCAGAACAAGAATTGACTAAGACTCAGGATAATGTGCAGACTGAACAGGGTGCAGACTATTGTTCCAATTTACCTTCACCAACTTCTACTGAGGTACACAGTCTATCTGTGGCAGAGCCCTCTTCAAGTAAGCCTAAAAAGCTAGATCACGAAAAATCAACAAACTCCTCCAACAGGTCTACGAAATGGAAATCCTAGAGAGGGTGATTAAAAAAGCTAATGCAGACCTAACTGACAGAAATGCAGAGTTGTTCAAGATAAACCAAACCCTCAAGGAGAAGCATGACAAGATTAAAGACAGAAATAGGGTATTGATCAGGGAAAACAAGAAGCTGTATAGATAGCTGAGGATTCTGAGGTTGAAGTTAAAGGAGTTTCAATCACCGGCTTAGGAGAAAACTGGATTAGAAACCCTGGCTAATTTAGCTACAACCATGGTAGACACACCAGAGCCTTCCACACAGCCAACAGAAGTTCGTAGATCAGCATGAACAAGGGCTTCCTCAGCCAAGAAACCTTGAACATCAGTAAGGGATTCGAGGTAAGCATTTTTGCAATTTTGAAGTTTTCTCAAAACTGAAGTTTCGGTGGTTTAGGCGAACAGGACGACTGTTCATTAACCACTGAAAAACAGGAATTTCGGTAGATAATTCGCTCAGAAGTTTTCTAAGTTAACCACTAAAATCTTGTCATGTCCAGAATGATCGAGTTTTTACACAAGTCGAATTTTTTTGAGCTGGAAAGGTTTGAAACCTCTTCTAATGAAAATTTGATGAATTATCAAAATAAATCCAACAGTTATTTTTGATAGATTATGAAAAGAGGAGGTATTTCAAATGTTTTTGGCATCTTTGACCAGGACAGTAAATCAGGACATTTTCTCACACCAACAGATTCAAATTTATCTCTCTTGGAGAGTCAGCATTCAGCCTTGGGAGGATATCCTGCACTACACCAACACTCAACAAGAGAAGAGGACCAGGAAATCTAGGATTGACCTCATTTTTGGGGATCATCCCACATCTTTTGCAACTAGATTTTGATTTACTGTTTTTAGCTTATGTGATCCATGTTTTCAGGATCTCAGAACTGTTTTGTAAAGATATAAAGCTAAGGATAGAACATGAACCAGGGGTTCAATTCTGGATACATTTTTGGCATATGTACTAAGACTCCTATCTTGATATGAATGACAGTCTTCTTTTGCTACCATTGTCAGATTTTCTCATGTGTTACATTGCTCTGTAATTTGATTCAATTTAGCTCATCTATTAAGAACTGTCATCTTCTTATTTAGCTCATAAATTCGAATTGAATGATCTCTTACTATCTTGTATGACCCTGCATGTTAATGTACTTGGTTATCTAGAATAGTGTTCTTCATATACCATTTCAATTACTGTATCTGATTATTGGTTTCTAAAATCACTGGCTCATTTGGATGCATGATAAGTTGTTCTTCTCATTAAGCCTTCTTAGTTATCCCATTGTTCCAAACACTTGATTATTAATGATTTCTTAAGTTACCAAGCATCCTTATCCTACAACCCTAAGGAGTTTCTTGGAGTGATAACACCTTCAAAGCTAGTACATTTGCCACCGCATTCATGGAGACAGTTCAAAAGCTACATGGCAGCCCAAATATTATTGTAATTGACAGAGATCCCATCTTCACTGGAAATTTTTGGACAGAATTATTTTCTTGTTTGGGTACTCAATTGGCTCATAGCTCATCCTATCATCCTCAATCTGATGGACAAACCGATATAGTGAACAAATCTCTGGAAGGCTACCTTTGTTGCTTTGTCTCTGATAAACAAACACAATGGTTTAAATGGTTACCCTTGGCAGAATGGTGGCATAACACTTCCTTTCATACTGCAACAAAAATGACACCATTTATGGCACTTTATGGATACCACCCTCCTTCCATCACTTCT
>ML804741.1:234661-263486 GCA_009831015.1 Picea engelmannii
TTAAGATAACTTAGATCCACAAATCTCTCCTAGATCCACAAATGTCTCATTTGGTTACAACCATGTGCTCACACCTATCAAGTGATATCTCTACAAATCCTCTCACAAATATTTCTTTCATGATTAATCTCCATCCAAGATACCTGAGTAGATCTCCAAATATTCATCAAATCTTCAAAGGGTTGAAGAGGAAATTCTAATTTAAGGTTTGATGGTCAAATTTGACTTGGTTGGAGTCTTCAAATACACCTATAAACATCATGAAACTCATCCCACTTTCATATATAAGTGTAAACATGTCATTTTTCCAATATTTAATCATAAATTCACTCAAAAATACTAAAATAGATGCATTGGAAAATAATATGTATAAAACCCATGTAATCATGAAAATGGTTTAATGTAAGGGTATAGGAAAGCGAAATATGGTTAAAATTGAAGTGAAAGTGAATTGAAAGTGAAGTGAAAGGTTGGTAAAAATATGGTACTTTGGTGACCCAACACTTCTTATGCATTCCTGGGAGTTAAACAAAAGTGTGTTTCCTTGGTAACACATCTGGATAACACTTAGAAGGTCATGCTTCAGATCTTCAACTAGAAGAATATTTTCTATTGTGGCTTTCTGACTTCCAAGGATGACTTTTCCTTTTCCAATTATCTTGGCGGATTTATTATCTCCAAATGAAACACTTCCTCCCTTATCTTTCTTTAGCTTAAGTATTTTTTTTTTATCACCAATCATATGTTTTGAAAATACACTCTCTATGTACCAATAGATTTCTTTTTCTTGAGCCTGTATTGCTAAATCACATTCTTCCTAAGAACCCTTATCTTATTTCTTCCTCCATAATTTGGTGTTATTTCTCACAACAATATGTTTTTATATAGGATCCTATATCCAATTTTTGCAATCCTGAGCCTTATTCCCTAAATTATTGCATTTATAACATTTAAGGTCATAGTTAAGAAATGGAGCAAATGAATTTATGGTTTTGTTGTCAACATGATTCTTGAACTTTGTTCTTATAATTATTTCTTGGAGCACCTCACATACCTCCAATTATTCTATTATCACTCCTTGGATATGATATACAATCTATTTACCTATTTCCAAAGTTGTTGCATGGAAAACAGTTACCAAGAAAGAGATATTCATACTTGTTCATAGTAGGTATTCTTTGTGTCATCAACTTTTTGAATTCATTTTTCTTGTGAAGGACATCATGCGTCTATTGGTCAAGGTTTGCTTCATTGGTGTTCTCATCATGTTCAATGGGATTGTTCATGGTTGTAGCATAGCTCTTGGGTTCTTCCTTGGTTCTCTGTAATGTGGAGTTGGGATAATAACCAAGTTCAGTTTTGTTGAATGATGATATTTGGTTATTGAGCATATTGTCTAACATCATGGAACTTTTTTCAATTTTTTTACTGTTTTTCATCTAAACTATAATTATATCAATTTACTTAATTAGGGAAGTGTTTTATTTTTCAAGTTTTTCACAATCATTTTCTTTGTCCTGCAGCTGAATTTTTATTTCCTCTTTAATTTCCTCTTGTTCTTCTAATTGAGATGCCTGATCAAAATTATGTGACAATTCTTCCTTCAAGTGTATATTCTTTCTTCTGAGCCTTTTTATTTCATCTAGAGCACATATTAATTCTCCTTCAAGATCAATATCCATATCATCATTTTCTCCAATTTCTGGGAGGCTGTCATTTTCTTCATCTTCATTAGAATTTGTTTCTTGGATCATGAACATGACATCTTATTCAATTTCTTCATCACTTTCAGAAGATGAGTAGTTTTTATCTTTGTCATAAATATTCTTCTTTTTCTTCTGGAAGTATTTTTTCCTTTGAATTTTATTCTTTCTTCTTTCATTAGGGTTAACATTATCTTGATCTTTGTTGTCCATGTTCTTATTATGAGGACATTTGGAAACAAAGTGTCCTATTTCACCACAATTAAAACATTTGAAAGGGAGATTACCTTTATATTTTCATGTTCCTCTCTAAAGTCTTCTTACAAAATTGGCTTCCTCTGCATTAGAATCATCATTGGAGTTGTCACTTGATATTTATTTTCTTCTACTAGTCTTCTTTGAGGCTTTGAATGTTGTTTCTCCTTTAGATATTTTTTCATGTCCTATTCGTATCTCATAGGCTGTAAGAATTCCATGCAATTTATCCATTGTTAACTTTTCCAAGTCTTTTCTATCCTCAAGAGTTTATATCTTATAATTGAATATCATAGGAAGTGACGTGAGTACTTTTTGCATGATACACTTTTCATCAATGGTTTCACCTAAGCCTCTAATGATGTTTACAATTCCATCCACACGAAGAAGATATACTGCAATGTTTTCTTCTTCTTCCATCTTCAGGATTTCAAATTGACTACTATGATTTTTTAATTTCTCTTTCTTGACTTTATCAACTCCTTCATAAGTGTTATGTTGTTTATCCCACATCTCCTTTATTGATTTGTAGTGCATAACTTTGGTGAATTGTGATTTCGATAAACCTTCCAAAATTTCATTCATGGTTTTTGAGTTATTTTCACTGAGCTTCTTTGCACAAATATCAAAGAGTGTACTTTCCGGAGTTTCATAACCATTCTTGAATAATTCCCAAACATCATACCCCAGTGATTGCAAGTACACTCTCATTCTAATCCTCTACAAGGCATAATCTATTCCATCAAAATATGGAGATTTTCTTAAGGATAATCTCTCATGTTTTTCCATATGAAATTCTGGGATATACCTTCCAATGGTTATACTATTGCAGAAGGAACTCACTCGGATGCCAATTGTTGAAATATTTAATAGTATTGAGAGGGGGGTTGAATCGGTAATAGACAGATTAGTTTATTTTTCTTCTAAATACTACTTCAATCACTTTAGTATTTTAGATGCAGACAATGATATCATAATTAAAACCAAACATATATCACAACTTTAATTAACAAATTCATATTACACATTTATTTAAGGTGGAAACCTAGATTGGGAGAAAATCACTTGAAACAATTTCACCAATAAATATCAATTCATTGATAAATAATTGTCTATGAGGAAACCAATCCTCTTGATCACTGACTCAATGACTTCAGGAACCAACCTAAAAGTAAATGAGGACACCTATCCTCCTATGAGCACCAACTCATATCTCAAGCACCAACCTGCAAGTAAATGAGGACACCTATCCTCCTATGAGCACCAACTCATATCTCAGGCTCCAACTTGCAAATATATTAGAACACAAATCCTCTTGTTAAGCACCAAATTAGGATGTAGGCACCAACCCACATAATTACTATTCACGGGAACCAACCTATAGGATACTCCAATCTCTTTTATTTATCCTCCCTGCCACCCTGGAAATGCATATAAGCCTTAATTCGCTTCAGAAAACCTCTCCAACATGCTTCATCCTCAGTGTCCTCAAACCTCAGATCATCTTCATTTATTCCATACTTTCATACAAACCTTAGATCCTATTCTCTTCGCACTTCTTATCCCAATCACTTTTACCTTCACACATCACAAACTAAGTCTAGATATATTAGGGAATATTTATTTATACCTTTCATCCTCCCATGAATTTTTCCACATAAAAAATCCACTCGTGAGGTCGACTCCAAATCTCCATAAAAACTGGGATTCGTCATTCCTTAATAGACTTATGAAAGACCTTTATTTTTGTTCTTGATCTATTCTTGGATCACTCAACGCAAATTCGATTCTCAACATCCGTTATATCTGATCTTGGATTCAATATTTTCCGTCAATTTATTTTTTGGCCATAGAAACACTCAATATACCCTTAACACTCTGCAACCGTCTTATCTAGATTTCAATGAATCATTGTTGTTGATATACAACGTGTTCATCGAGCCTACCAGGGTACCAATGATTCAATGTATAACAATTTTCCGATTGGATCCTTCGTTCAATCGTAACCATTAATATGTTTTTTACCCCACGAAATATACACCATTTTCCTCAACAAACAGGAACCGTCAAATTCAGTCCTTGATTTAATATTGAGCATTGATCTTGTTCTCGTGTTCCCTGGATATTAAATTTTCACCCATACCCAGTTGGCCCCGATCTAACATGACATGTGTGTTGGGTTCTATTGATTATATGGCGATGACATCATCCCATCTACATGTACCATTCATCATTTACATGTGTAACTGATATGGCTTCCACATGGTCTTGACTTCACATCTAAACTAGCCCATCAGATTAAAGGCATGTCGGGCCTATCAGTGACCTTCCATGTATCATCTCCTATGTGGGGTTTCTCACATCAGCTAACGTATATTGGATCTTTGGATCTCAATATATCGAGACATAACTAGTGTCCATCACCTTAAAAGATTCGATGGTCGAAATCTAATGTAACAAGAGTAGTCGAGCTGATGGATTTTCTAATCTACATCATCGATCTTCGTTCAAAGGTTTTCTATGGAAACCATACTTTTTGGGACCTCACCTTCCACATTTCATGTCCTAAATGTTTTCACACATTAGCTGACTTATCTCGATGTCAGGTATCTCAGGACCACATATGACCCACCGACGACCGATGTTCAAGATGTGAAGAGTCATCGATATGACTATCTAATTTAATATTCGTCATTGAAATGGTTCACACAATGTATATGGTTCATGTAGTGTATAATCCCTCAATGATTATTTTCCTTTTTCAAATGGTTTATTCTGACGGTCGTATGGCTAGGATCTCGCGACCATATTGTCGGGAAGGGTCCCAACCTTTTTAACTATTATGCTTGTTTATCATGTGAAATTAATATCGATCAATGATCATGGATTATAATAGATCTCCTCAATTGATCAACATTCAAAGGTTTAGTATGGAAACGACATGTTGTGGGACCTTGTATCCACATGTCACTTCCTATGTGGAACTTCTTACATCACTCTGACATTTCTTGGTATCGGTACCTCGATACTTTTACACTATCCAATACCTTAGAACCTCCAATGGCTGAGGTATGATGTAACGAGAACCATTGATCTCTTCTAAATGGGGATTGATCTCTCGTTTAATATCCTCATATATTTTAACCTCTGATACACCTTTTTTCTGGCGATCTGGATCTAAAATAGATGGCTATATTTGTTCCCACCATCACCTGTCGATACTTTTACATAATCCTTCTAACTTAAATCCAATGGTTCATATTCATCACTGGTTAATCCGATAGATGTTTCCTCTCACATTATTCTTCGTGTATTTTTATGATGCACGTTAGGTTAAGTACTGTCAATCCTCTTTGAGAATGGATGGTCAAATATCCATTACTCCACACTTCAGTTGCACCCAATGTCACCATCAATATTTCCCTTTCATCGACAGTCAGATCTGAAACCTCTATTATGGGCATCGAATTTTCTTGTTGATCACAATCTTGAACAAGATTTTGTAAACTATGGTCACATATTGAGAGATCACATAAGCATCATCACTAATCTTTTCAATTGTCTCCATTACCATTTGGTGATATGGTTGATTTTCATCTTTAATATCTTCAATAGTTATTCCCACAATGTGAGAAGCTTCCACTTTGTTAGCTATTTCAATTGCCTATAGTTCCTAAACCACCAAGTAACATTATAAGTATATTGTGAATTTATTTGAACTATATTCCTTCCCTACCGCTTGACATCAATCACAATATATTCAACATGTTTTTCATTACCAACATGACTCTCCAAAAACTTCTTTAACTACCCATAGAAAATTCCATTCTTTGTTTAATTTCTTGACTTACACACTTCCCCAAGCTAATTTTAATTATCCTCCATGCTCCCAATAACTATGTGATGTGACTTCTCACACCCACTCTAATACATGCATTCAATGATTGGCTTTGGGGACACTCAATCATAAAATAGAAGGTTCATATACCATTAGTAATTTTAGGAAGTGGGTTGAATTAATGGACATGGGTAATTCCCCCCTTGGAACCCTCTTAGGCATTCTCTTAGACCTTCCCCTCTCTTGTGTATTAATTATCCCCCATCAGTATGTCCATGTCCCCCAACAGCTGGGATCACATTGTATTTACTAAAATTTAGAAATACAATTCACATATGCATTTCTTGGTCGTAGCCACACATTATATATACATTAAGAATTAGTTAAAATGGGGATTATAGTGGGGATTTTACATTACCATTCCCCTAAAATTCTGCATCATCCTTGGTGCACACTATGTCGATATACATGCAAAAATTTACATCATAATACTAAGAAATAAAAAAATAAATCTGCAACTTTGCAACTCCAACAACAGTTCCTGTTGGATTACTGAGATGGGGGGTGAATCAGTAATAGAGAAATAATAATAATTTTTAACCATAAAATGCAAGTGTTAAATCAATGTAGCATTATCATTCAATAGTTACAGAGTAAATAAACAATGAACAAATGAGCAATCATACACATACACAGTACACCGATGTTTTTATGTGGAACCCCAAAGTGGGAGAAAAACACAGAATGATTTTTCTTATATGTCTTTAAGAATTACATTCATTGGAAGCACCAACTTCCTTTGTTTTCTAGCTTCAACTGGAAGGAGGCTCCAACCCCCTAGTTTCTTAGGCTACAACCTGAGGGAAGCTCCGACTCCCTTATTATCTGGCTACAACCAGAAGGAGGCTACAACTCCCTATGTTCTTAGGCTACAACCACATGTCCTTGCCCCATCCAACCACCCTGATGTATAATTAGAATGATGGAACCACTGTCACACTATCACTGTGAGATATACTACTGTAAACCTATACCAATCAACCTGCACCAAACAACCTGTAATCAACCTGTACCATAAACAAGTGCATCAACCATGCACCAACCTATACCTCAACTTGTACCAAATATGTACCAATCATGCATCAAATACACATAAACTATGACTCATCAAGATGTACCAACATCATCAACTATACACCTCTTGTATGTGCCAACTCATCAACTACTTGTCTCAACCATGTACCCAACATGTACCTCAACCAAAATCCCTCATCAATTTCATTATCCAAATATGATTTTTAACTCTGTAATAGACCTGGTGTATATGATCACATACTTTCAAACCTTCCTTAACTTTAACAACAAGAGACTAGCGATTTCATCAAAATTTACTTTAGTCTCACATGACTAATTTTGGATTAGTCAACAACCCTAACTTGCAATAATCATAAATATGTACCTATAATGAATAAAAATATTAAAATAGTACACAATGTTATTCAGTGTATTTTGTGTAATTCCTCCAGGTTTCACTACTTGGATCCTCTCAAAAAACGAGTTATAGGAAAAATGGCATACCTTATTGAATTCTGGATTATTCTATACACCGAGATTGTAGAGTGTGCCCCGCACAAAATATTTGTTGTATGGATCTAAAAATTGTACACAGAATACTAAAGATTGTACTCTAACCAATACATTTTCTCTTACTAAATTTGTATATGTTATGAATAAGTTATGGCATTTTTACCTGAAACACCTTTTTTAGACTAGTTTCAGGACTAGCCAAAAACCATATTTTCCACAGAGTGTAACTCCAAAAATACAACGACCCACAAGCTAAAATTTCTATCACAACTACTAGGATATGTTTCCTCAACGGTTTCCCAATTTCACGGTCTGAATCATTCTAGAAAAAACATTATTTTGAAAATGGTGAGATGACTCGTAAGTAACATACCTTAGAAAGCATCATCAAAAGAATTTATCCTCCCTTGAATTTTGGTCTTATTTACTTCACTTTCCCTCTGAAATTTGTCTTAGATATTCTTTGGTTACCTCAATCACTTGTATATATTCAATATGCTCAAGTTTAATTAAAATGAGAGACCCGTGCCTCTTAATTATACTTTTATGTAGTTTCCTCAAGGGGTTACCTTCTAACCATCTTAAACCACTTTCCTTATTTTAGGTCTAACCCACTTCTAACCACTTGTCCACTTAGTAATTTCTACATTAACTTTATTATTTAAATAATTTCTTTTGTAATGACTTTGACTTATAGTACACTCATCACTTCACTTTATTATTTAAATACTTTCTTCTTTGCAACCACTTTGACTACTTTGACCTTTTGGGCTTCTAGATGACTCGTGAGGGTTCTCCAACTTAACATGACCATAACTCTCTAACCGTGAGGTGTTATGTTGCATTCCACATACCACCAGAAATGGAATGACATGTACTATCCATCGATAATAGTATTACCTTCAAATATATTAAAACTCATACCATTATACATCAAACAAACTTGGGTCCATTACCCAAACCTTTGTGCTACCGAAATTCACTATCAGACTTTCTTCAAGGGTTGACATCAATGACTACCAACCCAAATAATCAACAGTTTCAACCAAAATTTCTTGTCCCTCTCAACCCACTGACCCAAGGAATGTACCCCCTTCACTGCTTTCAATCCATTGGGATGTACCATTATTTTATCAGGGCCCCCAACATACATGTCTAAGACTCTGAGATGTGGTTCCATAACTCTAGTTTATCAAAATGGAGTCTTATATTCTTATATTTTTTTTTCTTCAAAATTTTCAAAAATTTGCGGGTATTCCTCCCGCGTGTTTTCTTTATGCTCCCATGTAGAATTTTCAGGACCATAGCAGGTTCATTGAACCTTTTCCAATCCTATGGAATTGTTCTTGAGCACTTCGAATTTCTATTCTAGGATGTGTATTGGTTCCACCCAAAAATCTCTTTTGTGTTTCACCTGGATCACATTCCAATCAATTATGTGGTTAGGGTCAGGCACATATTTCTTTAATAATGACACATGAAACAAATTATGCACTCTCATGGATGTACAAAGTTCTATCATGTATGCAACTATCCCTATCTTTACTGAGACCTCAAAAATCCCACAATATCTTGCTACCAACTTTGGGAAACTTCCTAGTCTTAGCAAATTTCTTTTCTCCTTCACTTTCAAAAAAACATGTTTTCCCACTTTAAAATATTTGAAAACTCTATTATTGTCTGAATAAATTTTCTTCCTGTCTTGGGAATCCTTTAAATTCTACTTGATCTTTGTCATCTAGTCTTCAATTTCCTTCAACAAATTTGGCCCAGTAATTGCTCTATCTATTGGATTATCCCAACTCACTGGTGTGTTACACTTCTTGCCATACAATTCTTGATACCCTTTATTGTAAGAAAATTCCATCAAGTGGATATAATCCTCCCACTTTGATGGTTGGTCCATCACATAAATTATGAGCATGTCCTCAATTATTCTTTTAGTCCTCTTTATTTTCCCATATAACTATGGCTGATACATTGTACAAAGATTTATATTTTTCCCAATGCCTTTGAACAAACCCTTCCAAAAATTGGCAGTGAATTTTGGATCTATATCTTAAACAATTGCCTTGGGAAATCCATGTAGCCTAGAAACTTCCTTCATGTATATTTTTTCAATATTTTCTACTTTGTGTGTAGTCTTTACTGGAATAAAATGTGTTGCCTTAGTTAATGTATCCACCACCACCATGATGTAATCATGTTGCTTCACTATTTTGGGTATCTTTTTAATAAAATAAATTGTAACTACTTCCCAATTCCATTATAGAATGTTAAATGGTTGTAACACCCCCACTGGATGTCTATGTTTGGTCTTCACCTTCTGACAATCTAGACATCTGGCTATGTAATTAGCCACTTCTTTCTTCATTCCTGGAAAAAAGTATTGGCTTCTCACAGCTACAATTGTTTTCTGATATCCTCAATGCCCAGCATATGGCACATTGTGCATTTCCCTCATCACTATATTTTTAGTCTCATTTGAATTCAACACACATACCTTTATTTTGTGCATGATAATTCCATCCTCTTTCATCTCAAAGTCTTTAAATTTATGCTTTAATTTTCCTTGCTATAATGTTTCTTTTAATTTTAGATATTGTTGATCTAAATTTGTAGCCCCTAAAATTTTGTCTTTTAAATCTGTGTTGTACATTCTAATGGTTGCAATATGAATTTCATGAGATATTCTAATGAGTGCATCAACCACTTGATTTTCCTTGCCTTTGATGTGTTTAATTTCAAAGTCACATTCAATAAAAAAAATCCATCCATCTAGTTTGTTTGGAATTTAATGTGGGTTGTCCAAACAAATGTTTCATACCACAATGGTTTTTCCTTAGCTCAAATTTCCTTCCCATGAGGTAATGTCTCCACATTTCCAGTTCATGAATAATGGTTTCTAATTCCAAGTCATGTGTATCATAATTTCTCTCATGTTCTTTTAAATTTCTAGAATCATAGCATACCACATGATCTTTTTGTGTGAGGACTCCATCGAGCCCTTCCTTCTATGAAACAATGAACACAAGAAAATATTCATCTAGATCTGCAATCCTTAAGATTGGTTCCCTTGTCAAAATGTCTTTCAGCTACTAAAATATTTCTTCACATTTGGGAGTCCATTCAAATTTCACTGCCTTCTTTTGCAAAGAAGTGATTGGGCATGTAATATTTGAGAATCCTTTTATGAATATTCAGTAATAACCAAAAATACCCATGAATGATCTAACCTATGTAAAATTTCTTTGTGTTGGCCATCCTCTAATATCCTCTATCGTATTTAGATCAATTTCTATCCCATCAATTGAAATAATATTCCCCAAGAAATGAATCTTTCATTTGATAAAAGTTGCACTTAGCTTGGAATACAATTTATGCTCTCTTAAAAATTTCAGCACCATTCTTAAATGTTACTCATGTCCCTCTTCTGACTTATATTAGATGATTATATCATATAGGAACACAATCATGAATTTTTCCATGTGTTCCCTAAACACTCCATTCATTAGGCACTTGAAACTTAATGATGCATTTGATAGCCCAAATGGCACTACCGTGAATTCATAATTCTCGTATCGTGTCCTGAATGTTGTCTTGCTGATATCTTCTTCCTTTATCCTCACTTGATTATAGCCCAATCTCAAGTCAATATTGGAAAATATCCATTCACCTTTCAGCTGATCGAATAAATCATCAATCCTTGGAAAAGGATATTTGTTCTTTATAGTGAGCTTATTTAGTTGTCTAAAATAAATACACATCCTTAAGGTTCCATATTTATTCTTCCCAAAAAGAAATCGGGCACCCCAAACTGACACACTTTGGAGTATATAACTCTTCCTTAACAATTCTTAAAGATTCATTTGCAGCTCCTTCAATTATGGTGTTCCAATTCTATATCGTGTCTTGGACATTGGGGAAGCTCCTATGACCAAATTGATAGAGAAATCAATGTCTCTCTTTGGTGGAAGTCCTATAATTTCTCCCAAAACATCCTAGAAATCCCTCAAGACTGGATGGTCTTCAAAACTTTCCAATTTGTCTCTAGATTCCTCTTCCATATGGGCAACAAAAATCTGACATCCCTTCCTAAAAATCTTTTTCAATTTCATAGCTGAAATTTCTCTAACAACTATATCTCTTGGAATTCCTTGAACCTTCTCATGTTTCCCTTCTTCATCAAGACATGTGATTGTATTATTGTAGCATTCCAGGATAGCATGGTGTTTTTCCAACCAATCTATGTCAATTAGGCAATCATATGAACCCAATGGTATGATTTTCACATCTACCTTGGTCTTGAGTCCATTTATGTCTATTAGACAATATTTAACTAGCTCATTGATTTTCCTCTTATCCTCTGTGGATAACTGAACTAACCAAGATTCATTATGCTTACTCCTTTGCAAGTGAAATATTTCAACAATGTCATAGTTTATGTAACTATGGCTAGCTCCATAATCAATTAAAATTTGTATAGGTTGGTTATCAATCTTACCTTCCACTTCAATCATGGGGGATTCATAAATCCTTGTCATGCTTCCTCCCATGTCTTCAACTATTTCAACCTCCTGAATGTTGTAGAAGGTCCTCATTCTTTTTCCTTTGTGAGGGCAGTTCCTATATAAGTAATTTCCCTCACATCCCCAACATTGTACAAGTTGTTGCCTTGGCATTTTCCCAAATGAATTTGTATTCTTGTGTTCATTTTGGGTTGATTGATCTTGTTTATTTTGTTGGGAGTTGTTCTTGAAAAAGGGTGTCTTAAAACCTTTCTCACTTTGATCATTTTTACCCTTCATCTTGTCTTGTCATTCCAATATAAATAAATGGACTCTAATGAGCAGTAGGATGAGTACAGATAGCTAAAGAAATGGACTCTGATGAAATATTTATCTATCCTACTGGACTATGAGGGATAGCTAAAGAAATGGACTCTGATGAATAGTAGGATGAGTATAGATATTAGTCTTTTCCATTCGTTGAGTCAGGGAAACTCTAAATTAAATGTAGAAGAACCTACCAACATACAATTAAACTTTGGAAGATGAGTTCTTCATATAGAAGCATCCACATTTTATCATCATGGGGGGAAACACTTTTCTAGGGGGAGGGTCATGTTAATTCCCTAAGCATAACGCTCATTCATTATCATTAAATTAATTATAGTTGTGTTATCTTATTATATCTTTCTATCCCTCTTTGTATCCTATATATACATTAAGGAGGCTCATTTGAGGAATCACATTATCTTTTCCAATTGATATATTGTGGTAGAAGGTTTCCCACTCAAAGAGGCTTCTTATTTATTAACTCTTACACTTGATTTTGGCACTACATTATTGAATTGGGTCTTTTTTATGCTTATTTGTAAGTTTTCTCACATAAAAAAGAGGTGAAAATGAGGAGAGTAGACTTTTTAGTAGTCATAGAAGTTATCATGATATTTCAAACATGGAATATCACACTATTATATTCACCACACAACATGTCCCATGGAGGAGGAGGGGAATACCAAATGAGCATAGTATTTAATTAGTGACATATAACACAGTTTTGAACAACTTTCCAATATAGCATTCAATTGCATCTTGTGTGTGTGTGTGTGTGTGTGTGTGTGTGTGTGTGTGTGTGACAACACATGGATTCCAATAGAGAAAGAATACCTTCAATAACCACTCAAACAGACAGATCAAATATCAACAAACTAATGTTTTTACGTGGCAAAACCCATGTGGGGAAACATCCATGACCCCAACAACGTGGCCACTTGGATAAATTTATTAATAAAAATAAAATATGTTAGAGAGATTTTCTCACAATCAATCATCAAAAAATGACCCCCCATGCTATTAAAATAGATATCATAGATCAATGAGGTGCTAAGAAATAGATCAATGTATTCATTGATATCGAGGATAATATGAGTCTTCGGATCACTCTCTGTCGGGAACATATCATGACCATCATATTACAAATGCATACTAAAGAAACACAGTAATAAACACACTTTATCCTAATGACACATTATACAAGGTTTATTTTAACTAACTCCTAAGTGTCTAAATATCCTAACATCCCCCCTTAAGAACAACTTGGGATAGGATTGAAGTATTTACAAAGGTGACACAAAATTAGAAGGAAGGAGGAATTAGATACTAGAATATATTAAAGTTTGGAAAACTTCGCTTCTGTAGTCTTTAATATCGAGGAGAATATGATTCATTGGATCACTCTATGTCGGGAACATATCATGACCATTAGATTACAAATAAATACTAAAAAAACACAGTAAGAAACACACTTTAAACTAATGACACATTAGGCCAGGTTGATTTTAACTAACTCCTAAGTGTCTAAATATCCTAACATCCCCGCTTGAGAACAACTTGGGATAGGATTGAAGTATTTACAAAGGTGACACAATAGGAGAAGGAAGGAGTAATTAGATACTATACCCTCTTAATGACAACTTCTTGAAATCCTAACATAGATTGAAGTTTGGAAAACTTCACTTCTGTAAGAGACTTTGTGAATATGCCTGCAACTTGATCTTCTGTAGGGAAAAAGAGCACTTCAATAAATCAATCATGAATGAGATTTCTAATGAAGTGCATGTGTATCTTGATGTGTTTACTGCACTAATGTTTAACTAGATGTTTGGTGAGATTGATGGCACTTTGATTGTCACACAAGAGGGTGGTGTACGCGGAAAATCTCTCTATGGCATGGGGTAAACCACAACAGACATAAATGACTGCAGAAATAAACTCTAATCTCAAGTATGCTATATAAACAAATATGTTAATCAAGACAAGAAAAAGAGCCTACCTTTTCTAGACATTCGATGAATTCCATCGTTGAGCACTTGACTCAAAGAAATACACCTACAACTTTTCCTCAACAACCAAGATATGCAATCATATGGTGATAATATATAAAGTTAGCACATTCAATAGCATAGTTCATCAATATTCATAACATATATTCCCATGGAATAACAATTGAAATATTTTCAAGACATTAATTGGACAACAAAAGAGTATTTCTATTAAAATGTAATCAACAGAAGTGTATGAATGACAAACTTCTGTGTTGGCGGGCTTGGAACCGAGAAACTAAGTCCCTTCCAGCTAGGCCTCCACCACTTCAATCCTCCACCAAAGGCAAGATCATATAAGAGAGACAATGAGGTTCTCCATCAAGTAGGGAAGAGCTTGGGGGCTAAACAATGTGTTCAGACTTAAAAGGATAAAGGGATGCAGACTCAATATGAAGTGAGAAATTTCTCCAAAGTAAATTTTCTCTCAAAGTTGAATTCTTCTCCTTATTTTCCACATCTTGGATATGGTCCATTTATAGCCTTCAAATGGAACTGAAGGGCCATTTCAGAATGTTTCTAGTATATGGAAGGTCAAGGATCATGGATCTCGTGACGTGACATGGAAACCCGACACCATTTTTTAATTTTGGTCACAAAACCCGATGTACATGGTTTGTAATGGTACAACCTGCATATACACATGTTGTATAATAGTTAGGGAGCATATATGTGGAAAAATATTATTTTTAGCTCTGGGAACTACAAAAAGGGACTTCAAGTCTACATAGGGAAATGGAAAAGGCCTTTTGAGAAAATTTTCATAGGGTGAGGAAAATATTTCTATAACAGATGCCCCCTAATGTGTGAGTTTAGAGGAGTATCTGTGATGGTCGAAATACATTATAATACCCAGAAGTGGAGTAATGGAGACCCATCTAGACGAACTAGTTTCTCATGAGAATATTACAATCTATATTGACTTTGCGCACATGGCTACCGATTGAATTACACTGCAAATCCATGTGAAAATATACCAAACAGTCGTTCATGGACCTGAATAGAAAATACAAAGGTGGATACATTCCATAGCCTAAAACCAGTCTCAAAACCATTCTCAAAATCAATATGAAGATATATGTATACAATGGAGTACAATCTGATCTCCCATGATCACTGAAGTCACATAGGTACTAGTCCAATGGAAGATAGAAACAACTCATGAAAGTTGTGACTATGAAATGATGTCTTCAACTCTTCTACATGATCCGCCAAACTTGCAAGTCTAAATCATGTGAATAAAGGAGTTGAGGTCGAACACAATGAGACTTAGTTCAATTACCAGTCATTAAGGTGTATTGTTAACAAATGCGAGCCAGCCTACCGATAATGAAAATAGGTATCAAGGCACTGAGTACATTCTTACAAGTGTGAATAAAGGTGTTGAGGTCGAACACTTGAAGAATACATCGATCAGGAGACATTGATGTATTCCCAATTGTCGATGGCAAGAGAACCTGCCACTAATGACTGTAAGCCTCTAGGTACTCATAGAAATCTAGGCCTTGTTTCAAGAATAGATGGGTTGAATTCGATGGAAGGAGACCTGCTAAAAGGAGAGAATTAAGGCATATCTCATCATTCATCATGAGGTACAAAGTAGGAGCTTGATGATTTGGAGGAATTCAGATGAATAACATGTTCACGAACCAATGACCATATGCGTCTTTCACATATGCCAGATGCAAGTGATACACGGAAAATACCCTTTGAATAGAAGCCAAAAAGGAAAATCATTGACAAAGGAGAGGAAACCGCCTATAAGGCTAGTGGCATCCAAGACACTGCACGAATCCCAATGTGTCAATAGATTTCTTGTCATTGAACACAAGGGAATCCCCCCAGTCAGCGACCAATAATGAAATGTCGATTGTTGGTTTCAAGGTTACCTACCAATGATGAAATTAGGACCAAGGTGCATGATAGGACTACAACTTCATGTAACTCTAAGACACATTGAGGGTATGGACGACACGAAAAGTCGAGATTTCTGAGGAATGGTCGACACAGGAAGATAGATATCCTTTGAACAAGAGCATGAGACATATGGAAGACTCTAGCAACATAAACTCAATGATGAAACTTTGTGATGCTGTAGGCACCAATCAAACTCTCTATAGGGACTGGAAGAGTAACCAGTCGGGGGAGTAAACTCTAAGTAATGAGCTCAGCTTCCTAGGGTCATGATAAACCCAAAATTTTGATGACAAGTGGACTCAAAATTTTGTTCTTTGTTCAAAGGCGACATGACTGCTGTCAATATAAGATAATATTCCTTTCCCACCTGTCTTTTTTTGTTTTTTCATAGTCAAATAAATGCTACAATACAGAGGAGGAAACGAGTGTCACTAGTAAGAAACTAGTTCCAGCAGTGGAACATGCCTATGCTCAATGCAAGGGGTGCATGCAGGATATGGACACTCGAGAGAATTTTTTCTCTTGGGGTATAGGGTGTCAAGCTGCAAAGGATATAAACAAGTCTCTTCTTGGCTAATGATGCAAACTGCTGAGGTGATAGGCTTATAATGCGAAAGAGAGAACCTAACATAGGCTCAATACTGCAAGCAAGAGAATGAAATGCAATTACAAATTACAACCAAATAATGTATTTTTTCATAAATTTAGTCCCCTAGGCCCGAAAAAGTATAAGACAATACCCAGGAGAACTCTTCTAGCCACTAGTGACTAGATTATTCCTTTTTCAAAATTAGTCTACTTGGTCCAAAAAATGGTTAAACTTACACCAAATAAATGTCCTTTCAAATCCAGTTAACAAGTGTGAAAGAGACAAGTTCACTTGGCAATATTTTCTCTTTTTGAGAGAGTCGGAAAAGAGATTAAACAAGACTCAGAGGATGTTGTTCTAAGCAACATATAATTGAGGAGGCAAAGGCTCCCATGCAGGACTTTTGTCGAACGTCAACATCTCACATATAGTTGACACAAGCTTGGGAAAACCCAAATATTTCCAAGTCGAGGAGGATAAAATACTTTTAGAGGTTACCTTATCTACAATATATCAAATAATGCCCCTTATCTAGAAGGGTGTATAAGAAGGAATTCGAGGCTCTAAAATATCATTCCAATCAAAGGAAACCACAATAGGACTTGGAGGGAGCGTGCTCTAAGAGAGTAGAATGCCCCCTTGTTCAGAAGGTACAAGACTAGAAATTCTAAGGACATGGTCAAAGGATGCATCACCCTCCAAAATAAGAGTGGGATTGACTAAATATTACATTGGCAATGTCACTTCCTTAGGCTTGTCACTCTCCAAGAGAAGATTGGGATTGGCTGAAGATTTCATCGGCATGACCACTTCTTCAACCATTGGTTGAATAGGATGCGAGACAACAAGGTCAAGAGATGCATCATCGACAAAAATAGGAGTGGTTTCCACTAAAGATTGCATCGACATGACCGTTGGTTGAATAGGATGCAAGAAAAAAAGGTCAAGAGATGCATCTCCACCCAAAATGGGAGTGGTTTCAGTCGAATATTGCATCAACATGACCATTGTATCAACCAAAGAAGTTTGGGAAACCAAAGATGATTCAGAACCCAAAGGGCCCCCAGGAAAGGACCACACTTCTTATACCACAGTAGTAGCAGAGCATAAATAAGGTGATATCCTTTGCAAATCCTACAAAGGAACTTGGGCTTACGTCTTACACATATAGGATTCTCATTTGTATGAATTCCCGCAACATGACTTGCAGTGGTTGGTGACATTCTCCCAGCATGACTTGCAGAGGCTAGTAGAAAATATCCAACATGACTTGCAGAGGTTGGTGATGAATTCCCAACATGACTAGTAGAGGTCAGTGATGAATCCCCAACATGACTAGTAGAGGTTGGTGATGAATCCCCAACATGACTAGCAGAGGTTGGTGATTTTTGTGCAGTGTGACTAGGAGTGACTAGATTTATGCTCCCATCTTGAATTGTAGAGGCTGGTTTCATGTCTTCAACATGAATTGCAGAGGTTGTTGACCAATCTCCAATATGACTAGCATAGGTTGGCGATATAACGCTAGTATGACTTGCAGTGAATGGACTGGTGGTGGAGATTGGTTGCGTAATTTGAGACCAAGGTTGTGGGAATGACTGGTTTTGAAAAATTGTAGGCCAAGAAGGGTTCTGATACACACCATGGCTATGTCTAGCAAGAAAGTATCCTCCTCCAAACTGATTGATAAAGGGTTGTAAGGGAATCATCACTGAGGAAGTCGCTTGCAAAGAGAAAGTGACATGACAAGGGCTACTTAGGTGAGGACATATGTTTCCCTCAGATGAAGGAACTTCATGAAGGGGGTTTCCCATACTATAAAATTGACTACCCCTAGATGAAACAATAGAGGATAGATGGAGAACCTCCATGGTAAAATCGTTTGTAGGAACCAGCATAACAGAAGAAGGATAGATTGACAGGATGCTATAAGTAGAATGACCACCCATTTGAGCACTTGCTCCTGGAAAAGTGAGGCTAGGATTGGATCTATAGGAAGAAATATTCAAACCTCCTATCGTAAGAGTTGGTTGAGGAATATGACTCCTTGTACCAAACAAAAAGGGAGAATAAGGAGGCATCATGCCCCTAGACCCAAAAATAGGATTCACATAAGGCAAAGAGACAGAGGATGGAAAGTGTGAAGACATGTCTGGCACACCATGAGAAAAAATATTAGAGGCCCAAGGTATTGACTGAGTATCATGATTAAGCATACCACTCAAAAATACAAAATAATTCATCCCCATGGAATGAGAAAATACCATGGGTTGGGTAATTCTAACTGAGGGAATCACGGGGGATCCATGATATAAAAACAAGATTGCGGAGAAACAAAATAAAACAAATGAAAAAATAAAACACAGAAGATACATAATACAATAGAGACACAGATATACGTGGTTCACCCAGTGTGGGCTATGTCCACTAGATAAATTTCCAGGTCCTTCCTTTATTATTATCCAACAAATGAAGGGATACAACCTCCAACAAACCTGTTGTAACTTCCTCTTATTTCTCTCATAGTCTCCTATCTCAGAATACAATATTTGTCATTATACATAGCCAAAATACATTTCCCTCATAAAAGAGGGTTTCCTTCTAGGGAAAAAAGACCTAACGTAACTTCTACCTTCATATATGTGACCTTATAATGAATAGTCCAGATTTACAATGAAACTACAATATACATTTACAAGGAAATTTTTCCTTCAGGGGGTTGCTTGCCCCCAGGCCCCCTGAACCCCCTAGAGGGGGTAACCCCCCTCTTCACTCCCCCGCATGGAGAAGTGTACATTATTCAGGGGTGTAAAGTCTTCATGGGGTATAAACATGGCTGAAAACAAAGACCTTTGAATCAAGAAGATAATCAGGCTCCAAAACCAACAATCTCCCACTTCGATATTGATCTCAACAACTCCACCGCTATTGTAACTATTGGACTATGAGCCTTCTTAAACTTGGAAAATTTCTCATCTTCATATTCATTATTGAAGACCAATTGAAACTGAGCAGGAACTCAGTTTATCCATGGTTACTCCCTTATTTAACATGTCTGCAGGATTCTGACTAGTGTGTATCTTTTCCAACTTCAAATGTCCATCTTCCAAGATGGATAGTATGAAATGGTACCTGAGTTGTATATGCTTAGTATTCGAATGGAACATTGAGTTCTTTGCAAGATGAATGGCACTCTCACTGTCATAATACAACCTGTTATTCTCCTACTTCTTTCCCAAATCCTCCATAAACCTCTGTAACCAAATAATCTCTTTAATATCCTCTGTAGTAGCAACATACTCTGCCTTTGTTTTTGAAAGTGAAACAACCTTTTACAGTTCCGAAATCCAACTTATGGATGTTCAAACTATACTAAAAACATACCCAGTGGTGCTCCTCCTTCTATCTTTATCACCTACCATATATGAATCAAGATATCCATTTAGAACAGTGTCTGAACCTCCAAAACATAATGCATGAGTAGCAATACCTCTCAAATACCTAAGAATCCACTTTATTGCCTCCCAATGTTCTTTACCTGGATTGTTCATATACCTTCTCACAACTCCCACTGCATGTGCAATATTTGGTCTTGTGCAAACCATCGCATACATCAAGCTGCCATTTGTTGATTAATAAGGGACCCTGGACATGTATTTTATCTCATCATGTGTCTTGGGACACATTTCCTTAGTTAATTTGAAATGGTTGGCCAAAGGTGTACTAACTAGTTTTTCATTTTTCATTCTAAACCTCTCCAACACCTTCTCTATGTACTCACCCTTAGACAATGTCAATTTGCGATTTTTCTTGTCTCTTGTTATTCTCATACCAAGGATTTTCTTTGCAGCACCCAAATCCTTCATTGCAAATGAATTTGTTAATTTATTCTTGAGCACATTTATATCATGCATATTAGACCCTATAACAAGCATGTCATCTACATACAATAGCAAGATAATATAGCTTCAATTTTCTAGCCTTTTAAAATAAAGATAGTGATCATAATGGCATCTACTGTAACCTTGTTAAGTCATAAACCTGTCAAACTTCAAATACCACTGCCTTGGAGCTCGATTTAGGCCATACAATCTCTTCTTCAATCTGCATACCGAATTTTCCTTCCCTTTGACCTCATACCCCTGTGGATGTTGCATATAAATATCTTCCTCCAAATCCCCATGGAGAAAAGTTTTTTTTACATCTAATTGTTCAAGATGAAAATATTCTACTCCACAGGATTTAAAATAGTCCTAATTGAAGTCATTTTAACAACAAAATAAAATATTTCATCAAAATCTATACCTTTCTTTTGCGAAAACCCCTTTACAACAAGACTAGCCTTGTACCTCTTTTTTCCTCCATCTTCTTCCTTCAACTTGTAAACCTATTTACTCTGCAATGCTATTTTTCCTGCAGGAAACTGAACCAAGTCCCAAGTCTGGTTATTTACCAAGGAATTCATTTCCTCTTTCATGCCTTGCTCCCACTTTTTTTTAGTTTCTACCTGCATTGCCTCTTCATAACATTTTGGTTCACTAGAATCAATCAACAATAAATAATACAATGAAGGAGAGTATCATTCAGGGGGTCTACTTAACATGGTAGATATTATAACAACACTTGCAAGAGTTTTAGGTACCTACTGATCTTGTTGTTGTCATTTTGATTTTCTGGTACCTTTGGATTTTCTTTTTCAATGATCTCATCAAGCACTGTGTATTCTGGTTCTTCTTTTTTCTGTTTCTTTCCCTGCAACTGATCTTTGTACATGAACTTATCATTGAATATGACATTTATACTCCTAATGATTTTTTTATTTTCATAATCCCATAAGTGATAACCAAAATCATTAACACTGTGTCGAATAAAGGTACACTTCTTGGATTTTGCCTCAAGCTTTGTTCTATTTTCTTTAAAAATATGGACAAATGATTCACAATCGAAAGTCTTCAAAAAATAATAGTTTACCTTTTTACCTATCCATGCCTCCTCTGGAATTCTACCATCTAAAGATCTTGAAGGTCCTATATTTATTAAGTAAACAATGATATCTACAACATCTGCCCAGAACTGTAAGGGAAAACCAACATGCAATCTCATACTCCTTGCACGCTCCATGATTTTCCTGTTCATCCTTTCTGACACACCATTTTCTTGTGGTGTTCCTGGAACTGTATTCTCTCTACGAATCCCATGGTATGAATAGTAATAATCAAACTCCTTGTTGCAATACTCACCTCCATTTTCTGATCTGAGACACCTCGACCTTTTTCCTGTCTCGTTCGCAACCAAAGATTTTCATTTCTTAAAAGTATCAAAAACATCATATTTTTTTCGAATGCAATAAACCCAAGTTTTTCTAGTTGCATCATTAATAAAAGTAAGATAATAATGAGAGACACCAAGAGATGATACCTGAGTTTGTCCCCATACATCTGTATGAACAAGCTCTAACCTTTCACTCTTCTTTTCTTTTCTGACTCTGAGAAATATGACTCTCTTTTGTTTTCTATAAACACAATGCTCACATAAATCCAAATCAATGTGTTTAAGATATGGCAACAAATTTCTTTTGTGAAGTATCTGCATCCCCTTCTCACTCATGTTTCCAAGCCTATGATGCCACAATGTTGTATCCACTCCTGTAGAATCTAAAGAGATAGAAGAGTCAGTATTACCAGTACATAAATACAATGTACCTACCTTCTCTCCTTTTCCTATCACCAATGATGCTTTGGTGACCTTCCACACCTTATCTGTAAATATGGATATACAACCTTCACTTTCCAACTTCCATGTTGAAATTATATATTTCCTTAGATATGGAACATGTCTTACCTCTTTCAACAGCCATTGGTTTCCATTGATTTGCTTTATTTTTACCTTTCCCATTCCAACAATTTTGCATGGTGCATCATAACCCAAATGAACCTATCCAAAATCACCTTGAGCATAATCTAGAAAATGTTTCCTATGGGTGTGGCATGAAATGAAGCCCCTGAATATTCTACCCAAGACTCAAAAATATTATCTATAGAAAGAATCAAAGCATCTTGTAACACATCACATGTTACATTTTCTTCCTAATTTTTCTCCTGATGTCCATCTATTTGTTTCTTTGGAGATCTGTAATATTTCTTCAGATGTCCTTTCTTCCCACAATTCCAACACTCTATCTTTCAAAAAATGGATTTTGATCTTTCCTTCCTAGAATTTACACGGTTCCCTGAGCCCTTTCCTCTATCCTTTTGTCCTCCCCTGTTCTCCATGTTTAATGCATTACCTGATGTCTCACCTATGATTTTTCGTCGCATTTCCTCACTAAGGATAACACCAACAACATCATCAAATTTTAAAGTGTTTGAACAAGAGACAGAGTTACTGACATCCATGACCAAACCGTTCCATCTTTCTGGCAATGAGCACAAGATTAGAAGATCCCTAACCTCGTCATCAAAGTCCAGTTTTACAGAACTTAGTTGATTAGTAACTGTATTAAATCCATTTAAATGATCTGCAATAGACCCACCTTCTAACATATTCATATTAAATAATATTTTCATTAGAAATACCTTATTGGACGCCGAGGGTTTTTCATACAGTTTATCCAATGCGTCCATCATCTCCTTCATTGTCTTTTCTTTCAAAATATTGAAATCCATCGACGTTGCTAGGCTCAGTCGTATTGTTCCTAGTGCCTTTCTATCAACAAAATCCTATTCTTCATCCTTCATGGTCATCCACTTCTTTGTTATTCCACCCAATGGTAGGAATATATCATTCCGATATAAATAATCTTCCATCTGCATCTTCCATAACAGGTAGTTTTGGTCGTTAAATTTATCAACCCTAAACTTTAAATATTTCGTCATTGCTCCCACTCGAACCAGGAACCCTCTTTTCTTGTGAATTACCTTTCGCTCTGATACCAGTTGCTAGAAAAATAGGATCGTGGAGCAATAAAATAAAACAAATGAGAAAATAAAACACATAATATACACAATACAATAGAGACACATATATACGTGGTTCACACTGTGTGGGATTCATCCACCAGAGAAATTGCTAGGTCCTTCCTTTATTATTATCCAACAAATCAAAGGATAAAACCTACAACAAACCCATTGTAACTTCCTCTTCTTTCTCTCACAGTCTCCTATCTCATAATACAATATTCTCCATAATACATAGCCGCAATACATTTCCCTCATAAAATAGGGTTTCATTCTAGGGAAACAAACCCTAACATAACTTCTATCATGATATCTGCAACCTTATAATGAATGTTCCATATTTACAATGAAATTACAATATACATTTACAAGGCCATTTTTCCTTCGGGGGCCTACTTGCCCCCGAACCTCGCAGAGGGGGTAACACCCCTATGCACTCCCCCGCATGGAGAAGTGTACATTCTTCCGAGGTGTAAAGTATTCATGGAGTATAAACACAACTGGAAACAAATGCCTTTGAATGAGGAATATACTCAGGCTCCACAACCAACACTCCACTAACCATAGCAATGAAAACTCACGACACAATACAAAATCCTAAAGCCAACTAATAATAAGATATCACACCAAAGTAAAGAGAAAAAAGCCAATGCACACAAACATGATATAGTGGTTGAAAAGGGGCCTCCCTCACTAGAGTAGGTATATCTAACCCAAATGGGTCCTGAGACTCCCTTCAAAAGATTGAAGGTATCATAATCAGTTATAAGGGCCCTCATGGGATTAACAACCAATCAGTCAGATCCCCCTAGAGAGGTAATCTTCCATAAAGGTTGTGTGATGTACAAACCTTATATAACTCAGGGTACCTGCAAAATAACCCCTGCATGTAACCTATGTGGCTACCTATGTCAATCAACTAAGCCACTACAATATAACTGATGCACAGGCGAACAATCGTAAGTCAGGTCTATCATATGGGCAGGGTAGCAAAGACTGAAATATCGAGAGAACTGCCTCTCACAGAGGTAAAGGTACTAGCAATATCCTCATATATGAATAGATCCCAAGAAATATATCTAATGCTAAGAAGGTATTTGGGGGATATCCCCTCAACCAACTTCACGCGACCTCATGCTTAACTTCAGTGTAAGCTAAGCTTCTTGACATCACCAATTATATAATGGATTTCACCACTCCCTTAATTAGACACATATGTTGATTTAATAGCCTTGGAGAAGTTTACTCACAAAATCCTATTCCAAGGCTCTAAATCCTAAGCTATTTTGTGCACCCTAAAAATAAAACCATTTCTAATCAATTTTAAATTTATTAGTGTTTCTTTTAGTGTCCTTGCTTACTCAAAATGGTGTGGTCGTGAAACTGGTCATGTTATGACTCAGCAAGTAAAATAAATGAATATGAATAAAATGCAGAGTCCTAACTTCAATTCCCAATAAATGATAAGATTTTCAAAATGAAAATTTCAATTTAATTCTGCAATTCAAAATAAGAAGCAATCTTCCCATACATGTACTAATATCAATGATAAGAACCCAAAAGATCAAATGCCAACAATGCAAAATGTTTATTATTTTTGCATTTTCAATATAAAGAATGAAAATGCAAGGACTGAACAACAACTTGATATAAATATTCTACTATATGTAAACATAGACAAACCAAGTAGGATATCAAGAAGAAAACACCCAGCTCAAGATGCAATGAAAATCAATGAAAAGGATGATGAGAAAGGAACCACCCAAAAATTCAACCAAAGAAAGGTTTCCTATCACTCTGCAGGCACTTAACAGTCATAACAGAGACCTAAGAAGACTCAACAACCATCAAAACTTACCTATCAAACATAAAAATCAGAAACCAAGAATACAAGAATGATGTACACAATTTTTTAGGAAAAAACTGTGTATATACACTTCCTACAGAATGAAAACATGCATATGTATGCGGTTGTCAGGAAAAACCTGCATATATGTATTGAAACAATGCCAGGTTAAGGATAAGGCTAAGAAAATCAGACTCAAAATGAATAGAGTCTGTCAATCAATCAAATGACAAGAAACTCAATATAAATGAGAGAAATCAAAGGATAAAAACACTCGAAACACCGAAAAGAAAATTCTATCCCCAGTATGGTTGCCAATTTTGTTACGAGGAAAATCTCTCTATTGTATGGGGTAAACCACAATAGACGGAAGTGGATGCATAAATAAACTCTAATCTCAAGTATGTTATATAAACAAATATGTTAGTAAAGACAAGATTAAGAGCCTACCTTGTCCAGATGTTCGAAGAATTCCACTGTTGAGCACTTGACTCAAAGAAATACACCTGCAACTTGTCCTCAACAACCAAGATATGAAATCATATGGTGATAATATATAAATTTAGCACATTCAATAGAATAATCCATCAACATTCATAACAAATATGCCCATGGAATAACAATTCAAATATTTTTAATACATTAATTGGATGAGAAAAGAGTATTTCTATTAAAATGTAATCAACAAAAGTGTATGAATGACAAATTTCAGTGTCAGTAGGTTCAGAACCGGGAAACTAAGTCCCTTCTAGCTGGGCCTCCACCACTTCAATCCTCTGCCAAAGGAAATCTCATATAAGAGAGAAAATGAGGTTCTCCATCAAGTAGGGAAGAGCGTGGGGGATGAACAATGTGTTCAGACTTAAAAGGATAAAGGGATGCAGACTCAATATGAAGTGAGAAATTTCACCAGAGTAACTTTGCTCTCAACGTTGACTTATTATCCTTCTTTTCCACATCTTGGATATGGCCCATTTATAGCCTTCAAATGGAACTAAAGGGAAGAGTCAGAATGTTTCTAGTATATGGAAGGTCAGGGATCATGGATCTCATGACGTGACATGGAAACCTGACACCAATTTTTAATTTTGGGCAAAAAACCTAATGTACGTAGATTGTAATGGTACAACCTACATATATGCATGTTGTATAATAGTTAATGCATGTATATGTGAAAAAATATTATTTTTAACTCCGGGAACTGCAAAAAGGGACTTCAATTCTGCATAGGTAAATGGAAAAGGCCTTCTGAGAAAATTTGCAGAGGGTGAGGAAAATCTTGCTATAATAGGTGGTCGGATGATGTTCTTGGAATCCAAACTCCGAAAGGATTTGTTGAAGCCATGAGGATTTTTTACTTGCATTAACCCTTGCTCAATACCCTGCTGCTACTGAAGAAAGGAAAAGATATTTTTGTTTCTTACAAGCCCTAGTGACAGGTCCTGAACCAAGGCTAAAAACATAACCTGCTTTAGACTTTCAATCATTAGGGTCACTAGTCCAATCCAAATCAGTGAAACCAACCAGAAAAGGAATCCCCCCTAAACTGTAATGTATCCCAAACTTAATTATACCTCAAACATACTGAAGTATCTTTTTAGCTTCTTTCCAATGGCTTTCATCGGGTCTTTGTATATATGGGAAAACAATACCAACAAAAAAGGAAATATCAAGATGGGTATGAGTCAAATATAAGAGGCTACCAACTAACGGTACAAGGAGGCATCAACTTTGGGAGAAGTACAAGTGGAAAAAATTTTGACTCCAAATTAGAAGGGAGAAATGGTTGGTTTAGAATCATCCATGTGAAAGTGAAGAATAATGTCACAAGAATACTTAGAGCGGGAAAGAAAAATTCCTTCCTTGGTTTGAAATACTTGGAGGCCACGGAAATAATGTAAATAGCCTAAGTCTGTCATTTCAAATTTATTTTTAAGGCTAGGTTTCACATGGGTTAAAAGTTTAGGGTCACTACCAGTGAGGATAAGTTCATCAACATAAATGCCAAGAATTATGAGATGCTTTCTACTTTCTTTGTATAGACATTAGGATTAGAATTACATATAGAAAATTCAGTGTCAAGAATAAATTTGTCCATTTTGGCATACGAAGCTCGAGGATCTTGTTTAAGACGATAAAAAGATTTCTTAAGAAAAAAAATAAGGATGGAGTCATTTTGGACATATCCAGGAGGTTTCCCCTTCTATATTTATTCTATCAAATCCCCATGCAAGAAGGCATATTTAACATCCATCTGATGGACCTCCCATTTATGTGAGGCAACAAGGGATAAAACAAGGAAGATTGAATTTATCTTGACAAGGGGAATGTTAAGAACCAAATACCAATATAGCATAGAAAAACCTCAGAAAAAGTACTCAACGCCTTGAAAAAGAGATAATTTCAGATAATAAGCCTCTTCGAGAGGGAAACATCCTTTTACCCCACTTAAATTTTCAAGTACAAGATGATTCAAAATGAAAATGTCTCCTTGGTATATATAGGAGACTAGGAGGTATAATTACAACTAATGGCCTAAAGCTGACATAAATAAAATAACATTACTAATATAATAAGCCCCAATTAAGGGGTAATGAGCCAATATTACGGATTAACATGCCCCTCCCCTTGAGACAAGTGTTGTCCGCAACTCTTGAGTAACTCTGGATGCTTCTGTATAAAAGACTCATCTTCCCAAGTGGAATCTTCACCTAGTAGTTTCCTCCATTTAATGAGATACTCTGAAATGGATCTATTCCTCGACTGGAGAATTCTTGTGTCAGTGATGGCTTTAGGTTCCAATACGATTTTTCCTTCCTCGTCAAGTTCTGGAAATATAGTTTGAACCGGGATCTTGTCACCTATAACCTTCTTTAAGCATGAAACATGGAAAACTGGGTGTACTCGTGAAGATGCAGACAGCTCTAATTTGTATGTGATAGTACCAATATTTTGCAAAACCTTATAAGGGCCATAGTACTTTGGTGATAATTTATTATCCTTCTTGGCTTACTTGAGGGGCATCTAGTTGTATGGTTGTGGTCTTAAAAACACCCAATCCCTTACTTCAAAACTTCTTTCACTACGATGTTGATCTGCTTGTTTTTTCATGCAATTTTGTGCCATGGTCAGGTTGTCCTTTAAGATTTGGAGAACTTGTTGTTGATTCTCAATGTGATCTTCCACTGCTTGAACCTTAGATTTTTCTTTTAGAGAAGAAGTGATGGAAGGAGGGTGGTATCCATAAA
>ML804742.1:0-10046 GCA_009831015.1 Picea engelmannii
TCAAGGCTTACTCTTCATTTTCACCTTGCCCCCCCCCCCCAATCCATAGATTTGATAATCCTACCTTTAGGGAAGCCTCCCCCGAGTTGGAGAAGATCTGACCAAAAGTGAGAGGAAGAGTTACTTACATGATAGTGGGTAGTTTTCTTGAGTTGCACAAGACTAACTCCTTGGTGTTTGGGACTTTACATAGTATAAGGTATCAGATTTTGTTGTAACAAACTTTATTTGTATGATTATATCTATCGTTGATTCATAGAGATGGGAGGTCCATCAAATGGATGTCAAAAGTGTTTTCCTTCATGGAAATCTTCAAGAAGAAATCTATATGCAACCTAAGTCACCTAGTTCGAGTTCAACAACCTTGATGTTCGCCAAAAAATCAATAGTGTAAAATTAGGCAATAAAATTCAACATTAACTTCGAGAAACTATAAGATTTAAAATTTTCAAATTTTCAAGATATCTATGTAATAAAATTCAATGAAACATGATCAAAACTCGTTAAAAATATATGATAAAAATGAAATTTGCATGCTGACATTCATGATTAAACGTATATTTCAAAATTATGATATCTTCTTCAAAATTTAGAAACATGTCCACCAAACATAAAAATAAAATGTTTTAAAAAATTGAGAATCCGAAGAGAAATATTAAACAAGAACACAAGTTTTATTCTTGGTGTTCTCGTGGCCTACTTATTACATCAATAAGCTCCACATCATCAAGGGCACTCGACGCAGTGTAGCCACTAGAAGCACAATCACTAGTGGATTCACCACTCATTCTATCACACTCAAGGTCAAAATCATCTTGATCTCCTAATGCCCCCAGAAGAAGCTCAAACCATGGAGTAGAAGAATTGGATGAATCTTTAGCAACATTGTTTAAAGCCAATTGCAAGTGACCACAAACATAAACAAGGCCTTCCAATTTTCTAGATAACAACCTATTTCTTTTGTTGGAATGTATATTTTTGAAGCTACTCTTGTTCCTTTCACACACTGATGCACTTGATCACTAACTCAAAACATGAATTGCAAAACGTTGCAATTTCAAGGCACCCGATTCATAAAATTCCTACCATATTGCTAGAGCACTTTTGATCCTACCATACTTCATTGCTTTGGTTCCAAATACCGCTTATTGTAACTTGTGCACCCTATGTTGGGATCTAACCAAAGCTACCTTAGATGGATTTGGATTTTGCATGTCAATAGCCTCATAGATTCCAATGGTGATTTCTTCATCTTGATGTCTTGATATCCCAAACAATCTAGGGTCCAATTAGGATGTTGTTGCATGTAAAGGGCTATGCATCATCTTCCATCTTATATCAATTACCTCCAGTATCTCCTTGTCATCAACTTCCACATTATCAAAAGAATTTGTAATGATTGAATCCTTGTAACGATCCACGCCCTCGCAAACAAAAACCCATACAAGGCTTGTCACCATCAACCATGCAGAGCATATCAACAATTGGAGCCCAAAATTTTAAAACTTTGTTAGTGTTTTCCAAAAAAGAGTTGCTTAACATTAATTGCTCCACATACTTTTCTTTCGATTATGTTGAAAGGAAAGATCCCTCCCACTCAATATTATAGAAAACAACTCTTACGATTGTTTTTCCTCAACAACTCGTTTCAGAGTTACGTAAAATGCAGTGAACCTAGTATCACAAGGCCTCAATAACTCTCTAAATGCATTTTCCCTATACAAGCTCAATTGAGACAATGGTTAATGATGAAGTTAGCCATTGTTTTTTCTCTTCAGATTGTCTCATTGATCCATGTAAATTTGGCTAGATAGTGCAACAATAAATCTAAGTAGTGAGTTGCACAAGGGCCCGACAAATGGTTTTGTACTTCTCCATAATCAACATTCTTGCACCGACACAATTGAGACGTTATTAGTGACAACTTGGACCACATTTTCTTCCCCAACTTAATTGCTTCATCCATAATTCCAAAAATATATTATGATGTCTTCACATGATCCTTTGCATCCATTGGCTTCAAATATAATACCCCTTGTGGGAAATAAACCAACACATTAATTAATGTTCAATGTGACAAATCTAACTAAACATCGTTGAGAATTGTGCAACCTATAATTTTACAAGACTCTTTAATATCAACTAACCTTTATGTCACTTTTTCCTTTATTTTAGTAGAGTGGTCCTTAGAGCCTCGAATCCAAGAGGAACACACCCCTTGCCAAACTCAACAACATTTTTGAATGCATTTTGATAATATGGGATTTTGGCCACATCAAATGGAATTGCACATGCATAAAATAATTCAACAATAACATCATCAACTTCTTGTTTTTCTACAAGTTTCGAAATTGTTTTTAATGTTGTTGTTGGACCACTAGTTTTTTTGGGATAAAATCAGTAGAGTCAACAATGTTTGAGTTGAAAGAAGGGGCGAGGGTTTGAACAAGACACATACATCTCACCCCAAACACACTACTTCTTCATTTCCCTTGTTCCACTTGCTGCTTTTGATTGATCAATGTTTCTCCACCACTGCTTTTTGCTCTTCAAAGATTGTTGGGCATTGTTCCACACCGCCTCCATTGCCATTAGTGATACCAAGAAGGTGGTCCACTGCACTTGTTAAGGATCCAACATAACTTTTCCCGCATAACAAGCATACAAGGTTTGCCCCATCCTTCTTTACATATTTCCATGCCTTAGCACTAGATTTTTGAGGTGCCATAACCATTTAAATCTTGATTAAGCTTCTTCTTATTTTTTATTATTTGTTTGGATCGTTTACAATTGAGACATTAATTTGATAATATAATGAAGGTCTATTGAAACATAGTGGAGTTTACAATGAAATGTAAAGGGGAAAAGAGAATTTAAACAACATGCTTATAGCTTGTAGCATGTAAATTGTTGTGAGTTGTACCTTTTAGTCTTTAGATATATCAATACGCCTAGTGCCCATAGCATTGGATTTTATCTAGTACCCTATAGACTATAGGTTCTACCTTCTACAATCTAGTTTGGGGCAACTTGTTAACACCGAACAATGACAATTTAAAAAAGGCATCAAGTTTCCTGCGTCCTCAACTTTATAACTTCTAGTCTCTACATTCTATGAATAAAGAAAAAAAATCCAAATACTAAATAGTCCCTGTTGCTACGTTGCAACTTGAATTATTGCATACCTTCAATGTTCACAATCCACCAAATCAGTGTTGCAAAAAAAAATCCCAATGTTATCACGTTAAGCAACTTACAGTGACCACTAACCAATTTATAGATGGAGGAGGATCGAGGCTAGCACTTAAAGGTTTAAGTGCTACCTATTGGGGAAGTCATTGTAAATTGTGAAGAGTTGTCACAACTTGTTTGTAAATCTGAATCATGAAAGGAGCTACCATAGAGCCTTTAGGCTGTATCATGTATGAGCCTTGAGAGAGCGCAGAGTTGTCAGACAATTGGCTTAGGATGATGGACAATTGGTATGGATTGTTGGTTGTCATTGATGTCAATCATTGGAGAGTGATATTGTAGATTGATGTCAACCCTTGAAGAAAGTCCGGTAACGAATTTCGGTAGCACAAAGGTTTGGGTAATGGACCCAAGGTTGTTTCATGTATAATGGTATGATTTTTAATATATTTGAAGGTAATACTATTCTAGATAGATAATAAATGTCATTCCATTTCCGATGGTATGTAGAATGTCACATAACTCCTCACGGATAGAGAGTTATGGCCATGAAAAGTTGGAGAACCCAGGTTTAGGTAATGGACCCAAGTTTGTTTGATGGATAATGGTATAAGTTTTGATATATTTGCAGGAAAGACTATTCTAGATGGATAGTACATGTCATGCCATTTCCAGTGGTATATGGAACGTCACATAACTCATCACGGTTAGAGAGTTATGGCCATATGAAGTTAGAGAACCCTCATGAGTCATCTAGAAGCCCCAAAATGTCAAAGTAATCAAAGTGGTTTAAGAGATTTTATAAGGTAAATAATAAAGTGAAGTGGTGAGTGTACTATAAGTCAAAGTGAATATAAAATAAATTATTTAAATAATAAAGTTAATGGAGAAATTAAAAGTGGGTTAACCCTAAAATAAGGAAAGTGGGTTAAGATGGTTAAAATGTAACCCCTTGAGGAAGCTACATGAAAGTATAAATAAGAGGCAAGATTCTCTCATTTTAATCACACTTGAGCATATTGAATATCTACAGGGGACTGAGGTAATCAAAGGATATCTAAGTCGAATTTCAGAGGGAAGGTGAAGTAAAGAAGATCGAAATTCAAGGGAGGATAATTTTTTTTTATGATGCTTTCTAAGGTATGTTATTTACAGGTCATATCACCATTTTCGCAATAACTTTTTTTTCTAGAACGATTCAGACCACGAAATTGGGAGGCCATTGATGAAACATATCAAAGTAGCTGTGATACAAATTTCATCTTGTGGATCGTTGTATTTTTGTAGTTACACGCCGTGGAAAATAAGATTTGTGGCTAGTCCTGAAATTAGTCTAAAACAATTGTTTCGGGTAAAAACGTCATAAATTCTTCATAACGGATCCAAATTCAGTAAGCCCAAATGTATTGGTTAGAGTAAAATATATAGTATTATGTGTACAATTTTTAGATCCATACAAAAAATATTCCATGCGGGGCACGCTCTACAAGTTCGCTCTCTAGAATAATCTAAAATTCAACAAGATATGTCATTTTTGCTATAACTCCTTTTCTGAGAGGTTCCAAGTAGTGAAATATGAAGGAATTGCATAAAAGACATCGAAGAACACTGTGTACCATTTTTAGATCCTTATTCATTACAAGTACATAGTTATGATTATTTCAAGTTAAGGTTGTTGACTAATCCTTAGTCATGTGAGACTAAAGTAAAGTTTGATGAAAATGCTAGTCTCTTCTTGTTAAAGTTAAGGAAGGTTTTCAGGTATGTGATCATATACACTAGGTCTATTACAAATTTACAAATGAGTTTTGGATGATGAAATCGATAAGAGATTTTGGTTGAGGTATATCACATATAGAGGTTGTATAACAGTTAGGTTGTGGCACATGGTTTGATGTAATGGTTTATGGTATTTGGTTATGGATAGTGTGATGTATTGCTAGAGAATTTTTTATAGTTATATTGGTATATGGTTGAGGTACATGTTGGGTACATGGTTGAGACAATTAGTTGATGAGTTGGCACATATATGATGTGTATAGTTGATGATGTTCGTACATCTTGATGAGTCATAGTTTATGTGTATTTGATGCATGATTGGTATATATTTGGTGCATGGTTGGTGCACTCGCTGATGGTACATGTTGAGGTACAGGTGGAGGTACATATTGGTGCATGGTTGATGCACTTGTTTATGGTACAGACTGATTACATGTTGAGGTACAGATTGGTGCATGGTTGATGCACTTGTTTATGGTACATGTAGATAACAAGCTGATTGGTACAGGTTGGTGCATGGTTGATGCACTTGTTTATGGTACAGGTTTACAACAATATATCTCACAGTGATAGTGTGATAGTGGTTCCATCATTCTACTTATATTTTAGGGCGGTTGGACGGAGCAAGGACAAGTGGTTGTAGCCGGAAAACATAGGGGGTTGTAGCCTCCTTTTGGTTGTAGCCAGAGAATTGAAGAGTTGGAACTTCCCTTAGGTTGTATCCTAAGAAACTAGGGGATTAGAGCCTATTTCTAGTTGCATCTAGAAAACAAAAGAAGTTGGTGCTTCCAATGAATGTAATTCTTAAAGACATATAAGAGAAAACATTTCGTGATTTTCTTTAGCTTTGGTATACTGTGTATGTGTATGATTGTTCATTTATTCATTGTTTATTTACTCTGCAACTATTGCATGATAATGCTACATTGATATAACACTTGCATATTGTGGTTAAAAATGATTGAATTTCTCTATTATTGATTCACCCCCCCTCTTAGTAATCCAACAATTGGTGTCAAAACAAGCTCCTTCATGAAACAGTTTAACCACTAGAACGAGATCATGGATTATTTTGAGAATGAAGTACCACTGTTTAATGGTCAGAATGGTTTAAAGTATGAGCTATGGAGTGGAAGGACGAAAGTATTTTTACAGGCACAAGGGTATTATATTTGGCTATCAGTTGTTACAGGATATGATAGTTCAAAAGGGAAAAGACTGCAACCATGAAATAATTGAAGAAGAATAACAAAATAACAATGGATTTCATCTGGGAAGGATTACCTAATCCAATAAGAGAAAATGTTAGTAAATGTTCATCAGCCAAAAAAATTTGGGATAAGTTACATGACATATATTCTTCACTCATCTCAGATTCAGAAAATGCCAAAGAAGATGCAGGTATAGATCAAGAAGAAATATGTTCACCATGTCAAACAGATTCAGAAGATAAAGAGTACATAATCAACATAGGTATGTTGTTTTTATTTAATTGTGAAAAACATCGACATCTTGAAATAGAATGCCATGAAGGAAATGAGACAGAAAAACAAATTGAAAAAGAAGACAATTATGAGTCATAATTGATTAGTGTTTTAGATGAACTAAGAGAAAAAAACAAGTCACTCGAGAAAGAATTGATGAAACAAAAGGAAATTTTTCACATTTTTGAAGAAGCCCAACAAGTCATCAAGAACTTAAGAACTCAGCTAGAAGAAGCTTAACGAGTCATCGAGAACTTAAGAACTCAGCTAGAAGAAGCCAGAAAGATCGAAGAAAATCTTGAATATCAAAAGTAGTGTTTGAAAGCCAACATAATAGCATAGAAGGAAAAACCAGAAATGAGAGAGAAGATATTGACAGATCATCTTAAGGAAAGAACTAAAGATCTAAACCAACTTTAGTTAGAGTTTGGTCAAGAAGAGAAAGTACTTGAATAAGAAATAGTCACATTAAAAATTCAGCTTGAAAAAATGAAGAGAACAGTAGAAGTCATAAAGTCTCAGATGTTAAAGAAAGAAGAAGAGGTTGAGAAGCTTGAAGAAGAAGTTGTTACATTGAGAAGTAAAATCGTTAAGCTCAAAAAGAATGTTGAAAATACATAAACATCTACATCAGTTACAGAGAATGAAGAGAAACACTCTAGGTTGTTAGAAAAGAAGAATGAAGAAAATAAAAAAGAGTTATGCATAAGTACTCAAAGGAAGGAATCATGGTCAACTAGAATCTAAGAAAACTATTGAAGATACATCTTCAAGAAGACCATCTGTGTTCAAGTCACAAAGAAGCTTAAATCATGATCATGATCAGTTAAAGAAGAAATTCATAAGGACTACACCACAAAGAAGATCATTCACTCCGAGGTGTGCAAATTTCTTTTATGGTCATTGTTTTTATTGTATTAATTTTGGACATAAAGTTGCAGATTGCAGGGATTATAAAAGAAATGTTCAAGCAAGAAGTGTCTATGTGGCCACACGTAACATTGAGTGTTACAAATGTCATAACTATGGACACATAACCAGTGATTGTAGAAGCATGATCGATACTTCCATGAAAGAGAACACCGATATCAGATATAATAAAGTATGGATAAGAAAACAAGAAGAACATGTGAACAAAGACCAGGTACTAGAGATCACAAGATTGACAATAAAATGAGATGAAGAAAATTCTACAGAGAAAAAGAAAGATGTCATATACAAAAATGTTTGGAAAATAACTAAAAGAAAGGAATGACAGGTAAATAAGGAACATGTTCAAGAGATTGTACTCTCAGGCATTGTAGTGAAAGATGAATCCACAGACAAAAAGAAAGAAGTCAGAGCTCAGAGAGATAATGAATCTATTAATGAATATGATGATGCATACAAAACAAGAATTGTTCTAAGCCATCCGACTTAGAGACTCCTAGGTAATATGAATATTAAACAAGGGGAGTCTATGCGATAGCGGTGACATACAAAATAACCATGCTTCGAGCAACTTGAAGAGTTTGAGAAGACAGATTCAAAGCAGTCAGTTAGCAGAAGTACATTTGATAGATTAATCAAGACTTCATGATAGTATAGTGATAAATGGGTCAACATTATGGACAGTTGCGCAAGTAGAGTCTTGGACAGAATGGACAAAGATGGATTCGTAAGAACACTTAGCAGGTTTGGATAGATATATGACAGTGGACGAGAACATGGATTCATAGATTGGTTCAGAGAGTGGTTCAGAGACAAAGGAACATTATCATAATGGATGATAATTACACAGGAAATGACTCGAACAATGCTAATGGATTCGAAAATTGACAGATATTTTTTGAACAAATGGAGTGCATACAACAGGCAGGGTTCAGAAAAGGAAGTGCATACAACAACCTCTACATCAATGTAACTCAAGATAGTATTTTATTAATTGAAATTTATGTTGATGATATTGTTTTGGAAGTACTAATGACAGGATAAGCCAGAAATTTGCAAAGGATATACAAAATGAATTTGAAATGTCATTACTTGGAGAACTATCCTTCTTTTTGGATCTTCAGATATATCAAAGCAACCAAGAAACTTTTGTTTCTCAAACTAATTATATCAGAGAAAAACTAAAGAGGTTTGGAATGGAAGATTGCAAACTAGTTACCACTCCTATGCAAACCAGTTGCAAGTTGAGAAAATATGATGATTCAAAGTATACAGACCAAAGGAAATACAGGTCAATGATTGGTAGCTTACTATGTGTGACAACATCCAGACTAGATGTAATGCATGCAGTTGGACAGGTGACACAATTTCAAACAACACCAAAGGAATCACATGTATTAGCAGTGGAGGATTTTCAGATATCTCAAAGGAACAAAAGAGTTTGGATTATGGTATACAAAAGGAAATGATCTATCACTTATTGCCTACACAGATGCAGATTGGGTAGGTTGCATTGATGATTGACGAAGCACCAGTAGAGCAACATTCTACTTGGGTGGGTGTTTAGTAGCATGGTTGAGCAAGAAACAATCATCAATATCCTTATCTACAACCAAGGTATAGTATATTGCAACAACGTGATGTACATAGGTTCTATGAATGAAACAAATTCTAACAGATATACATGTTGAGTATGATGAGCCCATTCCAATCTATTGTGATAATACAAGCGCCATCAGTATTTCAAAGAACCCGATGATGCACTACAAGGCAAATCACATTCAAATCAAGTATCACTTTCTACGAGAACAGGGTGCAGAGAAGAACATCAGAGTTGAATATGTGGGTACAAAAGAACAAGTGGCAGACATCTTTATAAAACCACTTCCACGAGAAGCCTTTGAGTATCTTCTCCAGAGACTAGGAGTAATTTCTACTCCAAAATGAATTCTTTTGAATGTTTATCATATATGTCTTAGATGTACATGAGGAAACACCATAAATAGGACAATTCAGGTTGGGAGATCAGTTTCAGAAAGAGTTATGTTAGGGGGAGCAACCCCGGATGGAAATATACCTTTGCCATTGATGACAAAGGGGGAGAGGTTTATCATATGCAAAGGTAAATGCTTGGAGAGAGAGCATAGAGGCATGTTTCCAAGGGGAGTGATTGTCACAAGGGAAGAATGAATGGTATGACTTCAGAGTGATACCCTTTGTCAAAGGGGGAGATATTATTCATATGAAGAGATAGAGAGTAATCAGAGGCTTATAAACACAAAGAAAAATCAAAGACATGTAGACAGAGGGAGCAACCCCAATGAGAGTTCAGTCAGGGGGAGCAACCCCAAAGGGAGATACCCTTTGCCATTGATGTCAAAGGGGGAGAGATAGAAACATTGATGAGGAGTATAAGCATGAATGTTATCATGACTAAGTGTTGTCATCAATGTTGGTGTTGCCATCAATGCTAAAGGGGGATATTGTCAGACAATTGACTTAGGTTGATGGTCAATTAGTATGGATTGTTGGTTTTCATTGATGTCAACCATTGGAGAGTGATATTGTAGATTGATGTCAACTCTTAGTGATTGATGTCAACCCTTGGAGAAAGTCCGGTAGCGAATTCAGGTAGCACAAAGGTTTGAGTAATGGACCCAA
>ML804742.1:29002-53091 GCA_009831015.1 Picea engelmannii
AAAAACAATAAACAGAAAAGAAAAAGGAAAAGGGTAATCCATCATTTAAAAAAAAATCAAATCAATTCAAATCCTCCCCAGGAACAAATTACAGGAGTTCCATTAGATACATCAACATTCGCTAGGAAATCTCGTTACAGAGATATCCTAGAACAAAGACAATACCTAATTAGTATGAAAAACAACCAAAATTGTGTCCATGTGGTTAAGTAGACCAATTTAACCCAAGGATCTGTTAAAACTCGTCAAATTCATTTATCCCGCCAATCAAACTTTTCATTAATTTTTTATATTGGAATTGAAATTTATCTCTGGATTTTCCATCATTCTCGTATGAAAAACAACCAAAATCGTGTCCATGTGGTTAAGTAAACGAATTTAGCCCAAGTATCTATTAAAACTAGTCATATTCATTTATCCCTCCAATCAAACTTTCCATTAATTTTTTATACTGGAATGAAATTTATCTCTGGATTTTCCATCATTCCCTGCACATTCTTGAAAAAAAACATAACCTTGGCACTGGCAATCATCATTAGTCCACTTAGACAATACTACGAGAGCATACCTGGTTCAGGAGTTTTAACAAACACTTGGCATGCATCCGATACAACGCAAAGCGTTTGAATCGGCTGAATCCAATGCTCGTTTCTGTCACAAAAAATAATCGACTTGATGTGATGTCAGCTCCGACCATGAAACTCAAATAGAAAGAGATCCTTTGTTATAGGTATTTCGTCTACCCTACCCTTGCGAACATCTACCCTTGTATGCAATACCACCGCATTCAGCGTCTAACAAAACCAAACAAGGAAGCACGGATAAATGGGTTGACGCTTGCAGAGTTTTGACGAAAGTCTAAACAAACACTTCACTCACTACCCACCTAACATGGATCTGCGAAAGTCTAAACAAACACTTCACTCACTACCCACCTAACATGGTTGATTTTTTTTTGATTGATCACACTTGTTTTGTTTCTGAAAGTAAAACAGAGGATTTGCATGATCTACAGAATTAATGGGAGCGTTGCCATTGGCATAATAAATGTCACGGTTAAACAAGTGATTGAAATTCTCAGTTGTGTTCTGTTGTAGGCTGTCAACAAGCGGCATGTTTTCTGCAATCTTTACATTTTCCTTTGAGTTTCCTTACAAGAGCGGGTTCCATGGTTTTAAAATGACAAAGGGTACGTCAGCCTTTGCGTGCGGGTTCCATGGTTTTAAAATGACAAAAGGGTAAGTCAGCCTTTGCGTTCAATCTTATCTTCAGATCCACCTTAGGAAAGGATGGGCTCTTGGCTTAACCACAACCTAGCAGCCAAAGTTGAAAACCTAACTAGTAAGAAGTGTGAGGGTGGAAGGGGATTGAGTAGGTTGTAGCGTGTTTTTTAAAGGTAAAATGACTATTATGCTTTGATTTTGGAACAGCTAGATAATTAGTTTGAAAGGAGAGGTAAGGCGATACAAGATTTTTTGGTAGGGTTTGTTAGATAGGTTAACAATGTAGTAATGTTTAACTTCAAAGTTGGAAGAAATTCGGTTATTGATGATATAAAGGTTATTAAGTTATATTTAGTAAAGATATTGATATGTTTTCACTCAATTGAAGAGTTTATGTTACTATTGGTTAATATCTTTGTTAATTTAGATAAAGAATGGAAAGTTATATCAAAAGCAAACAAGGAAAACTTCACTAAAAACATTCTAGACATGAAAGTAGGGTTAGAGTGATTGTTAGTCAAAGCCTATATTTTATCTATGTCTTGGAATAAACCATGTTACAAATCATATACGGTCATGTGGTTAAAAACTAGTTAAGAGCTTTGCGACAAGGAATTTCACTGTAAATGGCTCTATGTCATTGTATTGCACCCTCTTGCACTGTTATCCCTGCTTCTCAAAGTTTTCAATTTATTTATTTTTTAAAACAATTTTTCAATTAGATACGTGAGATTGATATTCAAAGCAAATATAATTATTTAAACACCAACTCATTAATAAGTTGGTTGTTAATGTGGCATTTCCTACTAACGCAAATGGACATGGAAAACCCATGGGAAGGTATAGGCACTATCAACTAAATCATTAACACTTATAAAGTCTCAATTATGCATTTAATGGCTATTGTTAGTGGGTCTTGATACTAACCTATCATTTTTGCTAACCTAGCTCATAAGTGAGTGCAATCAAATAAGAACAAGAAACAAAATCAACCTTCTTCGCATTCCTAACAAAAAAACCATTTGGCTAGCAATTGAAGAGGTATAGGTCTTGCCACTAAGATTCAAGAAAGGAAGAGATATTACTAACATCATTCTCAAAGATATACTTACAATGCATCTTCCAAGAAATAAAGTGAGTTAAAATTGTAATACAATTCCATATGTTGAAAAAAGAAATAACTTCCATTGCTTTGATTCTCCAAGGAGAGCTACACAAGCAATGAATTTTTCCTTAAAAAAGGGGAGACTTGGAGTTAAATATAAAATCAACATTTTCACACAAATTTTGCATTCCCACATAATATGCTTAAGAGTTTCCTCCCTCCTACACAAAGACATTTGTTATCCTTGAATCTACTCTTGGAAAGACAAGCATTTTTTGTGGGTAGCACCTAATTAAAACACTCACAAATTAAATGATATTCTAAAGGACCAAACATTGTGTAACCTTTCAACTCATCTTATTTTGGGATCCAAAGAAGTCCATCTAAAGTTCAAAGTCAATGCTAGAGGCCTTTGCTTGTGAAGCAAACTATGGAATTTCTTAGTATCATAAAGATGCATAATTTTAGTATAAATTTCATTTTCAACATTTTAGCTATCCCAAATTTTTAGTTTCTACAGCTCTAAAATTTGGACCTAGAACATCAATTGCGGGACTTGAGATATAATTGAGTAAATCCAAAAACACTTTATAAAATTAAATGCAATACTCCTTACTCCTTTCTCTCCATTTACATTGCATAAAACACTTCATAAAATTAAATGCAAGTATGCAGATATCTCATTTGCACGGTAGCGCTCCTACAGGACAAGGTAGGTTGATAAACAGCCATTAAAAGCACTAGATACAAAATTAGAGCTGGAACCATTCAACATTCTCGAGAACTTTCCATTATTTCAAACACCAAATCCCAAATCCAAAGATTCAATCAACAGTAGCCATCAATCCGTATTGAAAAATAGTTTAACTGAATATCCAAGCTGAGCTGACATACCTTCAAATTAAAATCTTTAACGGGCTTGACAGAAAACATCTCCGAGCTTTCTACAATACACAAGGAAATTGTGAAAATAAATAAATAGCAGGCAGCTATCAAGGGACAACTGATCTTTTGCTCGGGAGGATTTTTATTTTTCCTCAATCCATTCAGTGTCTGCATTGAATGTCYGTCTCGGATTCTTCTTCTCTGCCATGCTGTCTACGAAATACGTAGAAACCAATTGCAGATCCTACAATAACAACAATGATCACACCCAAGTTGTAAGACATGACTGCGAGCATGAGGATGTAGGCAATGGCAACACGGACTGTGTAGCATAAAGTGTCTACTAATCCACCAGCTGCCCAAGCTCCATTCCCACCACGATAACCTCTGGGATTAGCCAGATATTCATAGAATACAGAAATGATAAAAAGCAATGCAAGAGCCAAGATATACATCCCCACATGGCCTGAAGGCCAGTCTGCAAAAAAGAATACAACATCACTGCCCCAATAAAAGCTGCTCCTCATGCCCTCCATCGATTTCATTGGTGATGACATGGACTCCATTGGTAATGACATGGACTGAATGGTTGATGAGATGGACTCCATTGATGATGGCTGTGGGGGTGGTAACATAGCAGGCATGCAATCCATTGTATTTCTCTGGTTTTCTTACGGCGCCGATTGCAGTCTTTGTATGAAGAAATGGATCTTGTCCTCTACCTATGTAGATTGTAGAGAAAGGAGAAAGGATCTCTCCTGCGGTTTCGTTTAGAAACAAAGACGCACCGAAGGGATGAATGAGTATGCGGATTGCAGAATTATAACGTCTCAAGCTTCCTCTTAATGGGTTTATGATTTATTGAATTTCCAAGGGGTTCAGTTACCTGCAAAATTCGATTACGGCTCTGTTCTCAAAATATTTCCTTGTAACATGTGCTTGATGACCTGCAAAATTCGATTACGTCTCTAGTCTCAAAATATTTCCTTGTAACATGTTGCTGGATGTTGGTATGGTAATATTTCCTTGTAACATGTGCTGGATCTTGGTATGGTAAGTAAGGTAATTAATATTATTTTACAATAAAATAATAAATGTTGTGTAGGTTAGAATATATATGGTTGTGGGATGGAGTGTTATTTTTAATATCTATGTTTTAATTTAGGACGTTGGTTAGCTGTTCTACCTGTTGAAAAGTTCTCACGCGGAATTTCAGACAAATATTCCCGGAAAAAATCTTCATTTGGTAGAATCTTTAGCCTACGGCCTATTTTAGTGGTGATATGTTGACCTCACTATGAACATATTGTAATGACTTTAAGCTTCCATTATTAATGGTCTTGACTTTGAGCTCTCATTGTTGATGGCTAGGGTTTACTGATATCATATTAATTGTTGTCAAGCAAAAAATGAGATCCACTAAATCTCTTACGTAGAAATGTGACTAGTCCCAACCAATACAACATTTATCATCTAAGTCACAGACTATCCTACACCTCTAAAACACCTATACAACATTTATTATTTTGTTGTAAAACACATATTAATTACTATCAAATAAAAATTGAGATCTTTACATGGAAATGTGAGTAGTTAGAAACCTCTCTCAACATGGATTGACACACACTTAGAACCTTGTATTAAGATACACTAAACATCTTACATGGGCATGTGGGTAGTTAGAAACCTCTCTGCACACTATGTAGATGGATTTATATAAGATATTTAAATGTAAGGTAAACATCGTTTATGGGCACGTGGGTAGTTAGAAACCTCTCTACACACTTTAAGTGTAAGGTAGTAGGTAATGATGTGGAAAAAAAATGATGGTTGGAATTTTGAGATACTTTGGGGGTTTTTTGATGGGGCATTTCAAGTCCATCCTCTTGTATGCGAGGTTGGGGTCGTCCTCTTCATGAAACATAACCATTATTTCCATATCAGGTATGCTCTAGGAAGGGGCTCCAACAATAGAGCATAGCTCTTTGGACCCTATTGGAGCCAACAATGATAAAAGGGGTGAATAAGTTACAAGTCATGGAAGATTCCAAGTTGGTAATCGATTGGGCCAGACAAAAGGAATCATTCACTGATGTGAGGCTTGGTCCTTTACTTAAAGTTATCAAGTCAGCCTTTCAATCCTTCAAATGGATCTCGTTCTGCCATATCCTTGGCGAACTTAATGTCAAAGTTGATGAGTTATCCAAGGAGGCCTTGTCTCTTCCTGTGGGGGGTATTGGGAGTTTATGGGTTTATAGAAGGGGAGGAGGTCAAATTGATGAAATTTTAGTTTTAAGATATAAGTTTTTTCTAGTTATATAGCTCGATAAGCATTGAAAGTATAGTCAAATTGATAGTACAACATCTTTCTGTTTTGTATTTTTGAAGATGTAAGATGACAATCAACTGTATGCGGTCAATATTTTTTTGTATGCTATAAAAGATTTTTTTCAATGGAAAAAAAAAGTTATACCAAATTTTTATTAGAATTATGATCTAGAAAGTAATTTTTTATTACAAGATTAACTTACTTTCTATATTCTTATTCTCTATATTAAAATTTCTTAATTTTTTTTTTCTTATATGGAATGAAATTCTTATTAAAATCCTTTTTACTATAAGATTAACTTACTCCATATGTGTCAATGTTTCTTAAAACTTTATTCTTATATGAAATGAAACTTTTACTAAAATATCTACAAGAGGCCTACTCTTCCCAAAGTCTTTGTATGAAGTCTCCAAGCATAATCAAAATTTCCAAGTTAATGTTCCCAATATGTCACAAAACTGAAAATTTCCTAGTTTATTTGGTGAATGCTTCACCACTAAGGTCTTTGGAAATGTAATACAATATGGATATGAATCATCTCACTTCTCCTAAGTTCATGCTATGTGAGTTTACTGATCCCAATTCTTGTATTAATGTAGTGGACATACCCACTTTAATATTGATAAATTTCTCTTAGGGTCATGTTAAGTAAGCTTACTTATCCCAACTGTGTACTAATGTAACACAAATACCCACTTTAATATGGAGAGATATAAATACAAAAGTATTTATGTCATTAAATAATTTCAAGATGCATAAATGTTAGGTGTATGATAATGATTATTTGCAATCATCTTTTTTTGGTGAAAAAAAAGGGTAAAAGAAAACAAAAAAATTGGATGTCCATTATAGTTCCATGGGATCAAAGTTTTAAGGCATAGTTCCTCCACGCCCCTAAGAATTTTGATGGCTCTAAATTGACCTATAACCTCAATTTTTTAGAAAAACCACTGGATAAGTCAAATTTAGACATTTTGTTTTAATGACATTTTCAAAACCATTTTAAATAACCCTTATCCTATGTGAAAATGTTAAGCTTATTCAACTTATTATTAATGAAAATCTTAAAAAAGGTGAGCAGTCTAAACATATTATGAAATGACCTTTTTCGGGTCGCTTAGAACAACAAGAAGTGAAATCATTTTTTTACTTGAAATCTAACAATAATCGTTTTGGATTGATTGAGTCGTAGATATCAGATGTTAACATTGCATAATCCAATAGTGGTATGGATATTTGACAATAATGAACTCATTTTTACATTAAAAACAACTATTCCATCCATCTAAAATTGCACTTTTAGTAAAAATTACCTAACCAAATTCTATTAATGTCAAACAAAAAAAGATTGAAATCATGAAAACATTTAACTTTTTTTTCCAAAAAAATACAAATGTTGATCATTCAAAACTTTACACTTTTATATCAAAAACAATAATTTTGAAACCACTTAATTATAAAACAATCATATATATACATTTTCTATACTTAATTCTTTATTTTAAGTTTCATAAACTAAATTTAATTTTATTGTTAGAATTTTTTTGGATTGAACTGTGTAATAGGTTTTGAAACGTCCTATGTTTCGAGTGGAAACTCCCCATCATCAGGGACATAAATCTATTTTTTTAACACTACATTTAACTAAGTGTGATACAAATCTATCCAAAATTGGGTTAAAATTTTCTTAAATTCCCACACTGCTTTTTACAAAGTGTGATACAAATCTAATCACCGCATTATGTAAACATTATATATTCTTGTGCTAAGAGTTAACAACATGAAGAAACAAATTCTCGTCATTCAATTTCTTCGTGTAGCAAGTTGATCCATTATGAAACTCTCAAATTATGGGAATAGATTTACAATCAACAAGTGGTGAATACTACTTGATGACACAAAATATAAGTCATTTTTCAAACGTCTTGTTTACACTATGAAATATTTAGATATTTGGGGCATATCATCAATGACACTAGGGTATATGTGTATATTGATAACATCCAAATCATTTTAGATTAGGTGACACCTCAAAAATTGATAAATTAATAAATATTTGTAGGTTGGGTTGTTCGGTTAGTGGAAAACCCTTTAAGTTAAAAGGAAAAGACAACGATAGTAATATTTCAAATCCATGGTCCATGCTTGAGAATGTTAAGGATGTAGACTGTTAGCACTAAAAGTCACAATTTGATTGCTAAAGTGTAAGCTCAACACCCATCAGAATGTAAAAGATAATTTTGGTTTTGATTAGGTGAATCAACAAGATGGATAAAGAAAGGGAGAGGGAAACAAACTATAGATCAGTAGGCTACACCAATGGGCAAAGGAGTCACAAACATCCTACTCATCGAAGGCACAAAAGATGTTCAACAGAAAACAAGATTATATGCTGATAGGTGGAAGAATGAAGAAGAAAAACATAAGATAGAATGTTCACTAAATAGAGATCCTCTCAATTTAATGAATCAATAAATACTTGAATATAAACAATGACTGATGGGCAAAATACAACAGATCCTCTGCTACTTAGGGATCCATAAATCATTGACAGCCTTTGATCCTGAAATCTGCAATATATTCAAATAAGAAGATATATAAACAAAATAATTACAATCTAAAATCACAACTCTCATGAGTCTCCAATAGTAGTAATGCTTACAATCATAAAATGCCCACAGGCTTACAAATGAACACACACATGAAAATTGCTTGCTCCTACTCTCTCTAGCCTCTCCTGGCTCACGAATCCGCTTTCTCCAAGAGATATATCCTTCCTTAAATAGAAAATAACATACAATCACCTTAGGAGGTCGAATCCCATCTCCTCCATTGGATTCTAAGCCTTGGAGATAGGTGGCAACAATCAAAGAGACAAAAATCCAACAAACTACTAATTTTCAGGAATTTGTTGGAAGTCATAAATAAATTGTTTCCACCTCATTGCATGAGGCCTTTGATGGAGCTAAATCCTAGGTGCAGGTTTCCCTTGACATCTAACTGATCCTTGAAAATCCATTCTAATCCTCCTTGACAGGTGGCAACCTCCCAACAAGGTGAATATCAAAACCGTGACTGCTCTAGGAAATTCGTTAGTGTCGTTGTAAAACAATTGGTAGCTCCACTTCTATGTATAATATCTCTCAAACCATAACACATTTTCAAAAACTGAGAGAGGTTTTTGTTATTTGGTATGTTATGAACAAAACCCTCCTCTAGTTTTCAAAAATACCTTCTCATTTTTTCACAATCCAAGTTTTAAGTTAGTCACTCAAAACTAGCAGAAGCGTCCTTGCAAAATAATTCTGCACAATTTGGTCTCTGCCAAAATTTTGGTAGCGCCTTTTGATAGCGCCATCGTAGTGTTCCTGCATGCAATTCGGTAGCGCCCGTCTGTGTATCCTTTCAAACTTTCAATAGTGCCTGCCGATATAATTCGCTCTTCTGTTGAAAATTCGGCAGCGCCATCATAATTCGCGACACCTTCACTTGAACGTTGACAGAATGGGTAGCAACCTCAGGTATTAGCAGTGCCATTAGTCTTAGGAGATTTGGCAGTGTTTTAGGTAGTAAAATGGCAGACAATGCTATATAGACAATTCCTCAGCGCCATGGCACTATGGAATGTATATGTGTTTTTGTATGATGAGAGTAATCAAGAACTTTGAGTTGATAGGTTAGAAGCCTGTATATGCCTGTAGAGGTTATTTAGTTGCTTATGGAGAGGCAAGCCTCTTTTGGCTGAAAATTATTATGCTAACATAGGCTCCATGGGGGATAGAGTCCTCCCTGTGAGGCTCTAAGAACTCTTGTAGTTCCAATGCCTTATCCTAGGGCTGCTCCCAACCTTTAACCTCTGCAATCTTCTTTGATCTGTGACCTTCAACTGAAACTAAGTGCAAATGAAAACTGAAACTGACCAAAAAGATGAAAATGATGCTTGTCCAGCAAGCTTATTGCACACGCCTACTCTAATTATTGGGAAAATGAAGCATTCAAGTTACATGAAACAACCAATGAAGCCATTTCATCATTTTTTCAATTGTTTGAAGCTTTGAAATGTGCCTCCTTAAGCACCAAAGATAATTCCTACTTAAAGGCATGCTAAAGAAACATTTGGAAATACAGTTTCCATTGAATAAATCAATGAGCCTAGGCCCACTTTCTGTTTGCAGACAGGCTGCAAATGAATCCTGAAAAACATCATCAATACTTGCCCCTGCGACATTGCTTTGTGTAAAACAGAAAAGTATTGCATTAGGTCCTTCCTCCAATGTGCTTGGTTGTTGCATGGCTTGTTGATTTTTTGATTCATCCTCAATGCATATGGCCTTTGTCCACTCCTGGTCACGAGGTGTATTAGGAAAAAGGCTTAGTGATGCTTGTCTTTCTTTAATTTCAACCTCTCTCATCTGATCACATGGCATTTGATCTTGGTTGCTTGATGAAACTGAGCTTGTGTCTTCAAGAGGAATAGGGGGTTTATAGGGTAGTTCATCACAATTAGAAGTGTTTAGGAAACTACATTCTTCTGTCTTATCTTCTTATTGTGATGGATATTCATCATAGCTTGGCTTAGGGTCCCAATTTCTCAGTTTTTCACCTTCTAAACTTAGAGTATCATCTTTTTCTTCTTTTTTAGCAAGAAAAATATGACATGAGGGTTGAAACAAGCTATTGTTGCTTTGATGGGAAGGGTGCTTCTCTGATATGAGGTCTTGAACAGAGTGTTCATGGAAATCATCTTCATAATCATCATACAAAGGTGAATCAATGACCATTTGACTATTAATGGCTGAGGGGATTAGTACAATAGCTGGGACAACTAGTTATTCAGGAAAAACGCCCTCATAGTCATTAGAACTTGACAAATCATGGAACACTGGTTTATTAACAATAGGAGGTATTGCAACAACAATTGGTAAGCTATCAATTCGATTGTGACAAGCTGCAACACTGGTGAATATCAAAACCATGACCACTCCAAGAAATTCGTTAGCGCCGCTATAAAACACTTGGTAGCGCCACTTATATGTATAATATATCTCAAACCATAACACATTTTGAAAAATTGAGAGAGTTTTTTGTTATTTGGTATGTTATGAACAATAACCTCCTCCGGTTTTCAAAAATACCTTCTCATTTTTTCACAATCCAAGTTTTAAGTTAGTCACTCAAAACTGGTAGAAGCGTCCTTGCAAAATAATTCTGCACAATTTGGTCTCTGCCAAAATTTCGGTAGCGCCTTTTGGTAGCGTCGTCCTGGTGTTCCTGCATGCAATTCGGTAGCACCTGCCTGTGTATCATGTCAAACTTTCGGTAGCGCCCGCTTGTATAATTCACTCTTCTGTTGAAAATTCGGCAGCGCCATCATAATTCGCAACACCTTCACTTGAAGGTTGACAGAATGGGTAGCAACTTCGAGTATTAGCAACACCATTAGTCTTAGGAGATTTAGCAGGGTTTTAGGTAGTAAAATGGAAGACCATGCTATATAGACAATTCCTTAGCGCCATGGCACTGTGGAATGTATGTGCTTTTTGTATGATGAGACTAATCAAGAACTTTGAGTTGATAGGTTAGAATCCTCTATATGCCTGTAGAGGCTATTTTGTTGCTTATGGAGAGGCAAGCCTCTTCTGGCTGCAAATTCTGGCTGAAGATATATAAACAAAAGAATTACAATATGAAATCACATCTCTCACGAGTCTCCAATAGAAGTAATGTTTACAATCATAAAATTCCCACAGGATTACAAATGAACACACATAGGAAAATTGCCTGCTTCTACTCTCTCTAGCCTCTCTTGGCTCATGAATCCCCTTTATCCAAGAGATATATCCTTCCTTAAATAGAAAATAGAATCCAAATAGCCTTAGGAGGTTGAATCCCATCTCCTCCATTGGATTCTAAGCCTTGGAGATAGGTGGCAACAATCAAAGAGACAAAAATCCAACAAACTGCTAATTTTCAGGAATTTGTTGGAAGTCATTAATAAAAATTTTCCACCTCATTGCATGAGGCCTTTGATGGAGGTAAATCCTAGGTGCAGGTGTCCCTTGACATCTAAATGATCCTTGAGAATCCATTTGAATCCTCCTTGACAGGTGGCAACCTCCCAACAAGGCGAATATAAAAACCATGACCGCTCCAAGAAATTCGTTAGCGTCGTTGTAAAATAGTTGGTAGCGCCACTTATATGTCTAATATATCTCAAACCATACAACATTTTGAAAAAATGAGAGAGGTTTTTTTTATTTGGTATGTTATGAACAAAAACCTCCTCCAGTTTTCAAGGATACCTTCTCATTTTTTCACAATACAAGTTTTAAGTTAGTCAATCAAAACTGGCAGAAGCGTCCTTGCAAAATAATTCTGCACAACTTGGTCTCTGCCAAAATTTCAGTAGCGCCTTTTGGTAGCGCCATCCTGGTGTTCCTGTGTGAAATTTGGTAGTGGTAGCCTATGTATCCTGTCAAACTTTCGGTAGTGCCCGCCTATATAATTCACTCTTCTGTTGAAAATTCGACATCACCATTATAATTCGCAACACCTTCACTTGAACGTTGACATAATGGGTAGCAACCTTGGGTATTAGCAGTGCCATTAGTCTTAGGATATTTGGTAGCGTTTTAGGTATTAAAATGGCAGACCATGCTATATAGACAATTCTTCAGTTCCATGGCACTATGAAATGTCTGTGCTTTTTCTGTATGATGAGACTAATCAAGAACTTTGAGTTGATAGGTTAGAAGCCTGTATATGCCTATAGAGGTTATTTAGTTTCTTATGGAGAGGAAAGCCTCTTCTGGCTGCAAATTCTTGTGCTAACATAGACCTTTGTAGTAAACTAGAATAAAATCCTCGAGGCTTAGCTCAAGTGGTCATGAACTAGACATGAGAACTCTCCCCCGGTGAATTGGGGAGGTCACAGGTTTGATTCTCTTAATCCCCTTGGGGATAGGATCCATTAACATGGCCAACGATTTACCCCATTCACCATATATGGATCATGGGGAAGTACTCAGAGGGTTTTCTGCGAGGTTTTCCTTGGAAAAAACAACTAAAATAAAAAAAATGTCGCACTCCATTTTTTATTCTAGAATTTACTATTATATTTTCCTTATATTTTGAGGATTATTTCTTTTTCAGATAACATTTGTTGTTGATTTTGTTAGGTTAGGAAAATATGAAAGAACATATACCAAAGAATCTAACAAATCTAATCTCATATGCAAAGCATCAATAAACTAGTAAATCAAAGAGACACGAAACAAGAGAGACAAGGGAGAAATGTTAGATCGGGAAGACACACAAGAACATATACCAAAGAATATAACGAGTATAATCACCTATACAAAGAATCAATAAAATAGTAAATGAAAGAGACAATAAATAAGAGAGACAAGGGGGACAAGTATTTACATGGTAAAACCCCAATGTGGGGAAACATCCATGGAAGTTGGTCTTTTATTCCTCAAGAAAACTCTCCAGTGTTACAAGAGAATCCCTCCACATATGCCTTAGAGAACATTACATTTGTAATTCACTACAATATTATCAGTAGGGACTCCTTCACCTCTATTATATATGAGAGACTGAAAGGAAAACAATTCCCATGATGGATGTGGCATAAACCCTTTTTACAAGATAGTGAGTTATTCAAGAATAACTTGGTCTAAGCTTACAAAATTCCATAGGAATGTACATAAGACCACACGATCACTAGGAAATCCTTAACACATTCTAAAATTCCCCCTTAATAATGACTAGAGGTATAGAATCATAGTTGGAGGAAGATATATTCCTCCTTGATGACTACTTTCCTCATCCACAATAAGTTACAAAGTCATAGAAACTTCTCCTCTATCTTGGATTTGATGAAGATATCAACAACTTGTTGTTCAATAGGAGAATAATATAGACAAATAACACCATTAACCACCATATATCCAATGTAATGAGTATCAATATCAATGTGTTTGGTCTTGTAGTGATAGAATGCATTGTAAGCAAGATGGATAACACTCTGATTATCACATCTTATCTCAATAGGATAATTATGAACTAGTCCAAGCTTAGTAAGAACATGTCGGAGCCACACTTATTATTTAGCTACTTCCTTAGCTGCCTTGTACTATGTGTCAGATAGATCAAACTCTCGACAAGTTGACAATAGAGTGTGGCATAAACACACAGAGTGTCACAATCAACAACTAATTTTACTCCAGATTTAAATGGCATTGGTTAAGGCTTACAATCACTTATATGAAACTGAGTTAGAAAATCCAAAGCATACTTAGGATGAGAAAGGAAGATTTTATCAACCATGTTGCACACCTGAAGACTAAGAAAATAGTGCAAGAGGCCTAATTCGGCCATTTCAAAGCATTGTTTAAGATCATTCTTCAAGTCCTAGATCAAGGAAAGTTGGTTGCCCATAAGGATTAGATCATCCACATAAGAACCACAATGAGAACATTATCATCAAAGAATTTAACATACAAATTTGGATCAGATCGACACCACCTGAAATCGCTATGAAATAAATGAGAATCAATTTTCTCATACGCCTTAGGTGCCTATTTAAGACCATACAAAGACTTATTCAACTTGCATACCAAACTTGAAGTTTCAAAAAAGACAAAACTAGGTGGTTGTTGCATATAAATTTCTTCATGAAGATCACCATTTAAAAAGGACCTATTGACATCCATTTGGTGAATTTCCCATTGGAAATATGTAGCGAGAGAAATGATGGTTCTAATGGTGTTAATTTTAGCAACAGGGCAAAGATTTCATTATAGTCGATACCTTCTTTTAGATCAAATCCTTTAGCGACCAATCGTGCCTTATGCTTTACAATCTGTCTTTTTGTAGTGAACATTATTTTATAAACCCATTTACAACCAACAAGACTCTTACTAGGAGGAAGTGGGACAAGGCTCCAAGTATTTTTTTTCATCAAAGAATCATATTCAACATCCACTGCTTTCTCCCATTCTAGTTTTCCTTTATCTTCTGCATATGTGGAGGGATCATCTATGGCTAACACTTTTTCCATGAGAGAAAAATCAGATCTATTCCTTCAAGCGTTGGATGGAATACCAATGTCAGACCCTGCAGATTAAAATGTCTTTCACTGAAAGTGGAGGATTAGTGGTTGGAACCACTCTAGTATCTTCAGGAAATCCAGGGAGATTACTTGAACCAATAGGTGAAAAACGATCTAGATCTTACATAGTATTTGAGGAAGGAGTAATGGAAACAACGTCAATGGATGATTGAGGCAATTACAAGGCAACATGAGGTTCGACAGACTCAGGTGGTGGTGGAGATACTTCATTGAACTAGACATCATGCCAAATGATGACATCTTGTTTGGATGGATCAACCAACCTGTAAGATTTAAAATCCTCACTATAACCAAGAAATATGCATTTATGAGATTTGGGCTCCAACTTCTTATGTTTTTCATTAGGGATATGTGCCCAACATTCACTGCCAAATACCTTGAAATTCCTAATGTCTAGTCACCTTCCACTCCACTTTTCTTCAGGAGTAACTTGCAAAACTACTTTAGTATGAACCTTGTTCAAAATATGGTTAACACAACAAACAACTTCAACCCAAAATATTTTTGGCAATCCTTTTGAATAAAGCATACATCTAGCCATTTCAACCAAGGTATTATTTTTCTTTTCGACAACTCCATTATGTTGGGGTGTGCAAGGAACTGTCCTTTGATGCTAGATGCCATGCTTGTACAAATATGTCACAAATTTTTGCTTAGTGTACTCCCCCACATTGTCATATCTAAGAACCTTGATAAATTTACTAGATTATTTTTCCACTAGGGCTCTAAATTCTTGAAATACACCATACTCTTGAATTTTATGCTTCAAGATATAAACCCATGTCTTCCTACTATAATCGTCAATAAAGGTAATGAAATAGATAGCACCTGATAGTGAAGGAGTTTCAAGACGACCACATCTGTCACTATGAACCAACTGCAACTTCTCTTGGACATACCATGCTTTATCCTTATCCAAATTTTCTTTGTGATGTTTATCGAGGACACGACCTTCAAAACCACCTTTAGTGGAAGAAATTGTAGGTAAGCCAACATTTTACCATAGTTCAAATGACCTAATTTTTCATGCCACATCTTACTTTCTTCATAAACATGTGCAACTTAAAAATAGAATCGTTGTTTTCTGGGTCAAGTAAAACAAACGAACTTAAACAAATATGCTTCATGATACACCAGACTTGATAAAACAATTTTGAAATTGTTTTTGATATCTTTCAGAACATATCTATCAAGCCATTGTTCAAACTTATAACCTTTTTGAAAAGCATGGTAAACAAAAAGGAGATCGATGGACATGCCTTCAACATGAAAAACATCTTCTAGTACACCATTAGGAACCTAAATATTACCAGAACCAACTATTAAAAGATGCTTACCAAATCTTATAGAAACTTTCGGAGCCTTGTGTTTTTTGTTGTCATAAGAGGTGAATAACAAAGGAGTACCATTAATATGATTTGAGGCACTCAAATCCATATTCTATTCCACATATGAAGAAGAGTTACCTGGTTGAACAAAATAGGCATTGAGAGATACCTGTTATTCCTTGGAGGCTTTCTTTTTTTCTTTTTCCAGTTCATTCCTCCTCTTAAAGCAATTCTTCTAAGGGTGATTGATTTTTCCTCAATTCCTGCAAGGTTTCCATAATCTCTTATTTGAAGAGTCTGCAGGAACATCATTAGAAGTTTGATTGTAAGTACTAGCTTCATGAGACTTGGTGTTCTTGTGAGAACCTTTATATGGATTCTTCTTAGTGTGTGCCAAATGAGCTTTCCCAATGACCAATTGGCCTAATGAGATCAACCCGTCCTGGTCACAAATCAACCCTTTACAAAACTCTTTAAAAGTAGGTTTCACATATCCAATAGACATTTAAATGGATTTATCCCGAGTTAGTATGAACATATCATATATTGAAGACAATTTCTGTTCTACAAGAATAATGATAGTTGTATCAATTTTCTTATAATCCTTACCATAATTATTAGGCTTCTCATTACGCGTCTTTAACACCACAAGAAATGACTCAATTCTTTCAAATACTTTAGTATCTAGCTCATGGATTTTCTTCTCCAAAAAATAAGCGGAAACATCATCAGTGTTGTGATACAGAGAAGGTAAAGTTTTCCATACCATAATAGGGTTATCTTCAACTTCTATATGTAACTGTAGACTATCTGAGATAGTTTTCCCAATGAGACCTCTTTCATATTTAAAGTGATCCTCCAATACAACTAATTCTTTGGCATCGGTTGGTTTTGTGCTTGCACCATTGAATATGAACCATATGTTCTTTCCCCTAAGAACGTCATTCATATTTATTTTCCAAACAATCTATTTAGTGCCAATTAACTCAAGAACAAAAGCAACCTCTAAAGTCATGATGAAAGTTAAGAAACAAAAAAACAATGGAAAAGAGAATTTGCTCAAACCAAAGATGTAGATATGAATGTGTAGGTTGTAGATTTGTAATAAAGGTGAGAGAAAAAGACCCCACGTATTCAAGAATATCCCAACAAAACTAGATATGCAACTATATTTTTAAACATGAATATGTACATTTCAATTCTGAGAAGAAATCGATCGTAAAACTGCAACGAAACCATCGTTTCCTTTGTTGAGAAATTTAAAAAGGAACCAACAACAAAGGACACCAAAAAAAATCAGATTTAGCCAAGGCATGTTTTGCATATATATATATATATATATATATATATATATATATATATAGAGAGAGAGAGAGAGAGAGAGAGAGAGAGAGAGAGAGAGAGACCCCTAAAATAGAGAAATCACTGCAATCAAAGAAAGATCAACCCCTTAAACAAAGAAATAGTTGTAGATATGAGATAAAACTTGGCCATACAACTCTGATCTGAAGAAAAATGTGGTCGTATGATGTCAAAATGGTGGGAATCAACTAGGTCTGAGCAAAACGTGTCCATACACACGCGATTGGGAGAAAAGGAGGCAATCATATAGTAAAATCCAATCCATACAGGTTGTGTAGAGGAGAGGGAGGTGGCTAGATAACTAAGCATCAAAAAATCAAACCCCCCAGAAAAATACCGCTCGGAAAGAACTTCCCGTTCACAAGATATTATCTCTGGAAAAAAAATTAGGCTTGGTAATTGCTAGACCTAAAAAATGTCCAAAATCTTTAGGTTATGAAAAAAATTAAATTTCCTAGGTTAAGCTAGGAAAATTAATTCAGATCTGAGCAAACAAAAGCTAAATTTAACGAGTGAATAGTCAATCTTCACTAATTCCTCTATTCCAGAGACAAAGGTGGGGTCATATTTGTTGAAAAAAGATCATAAATGGTGGGATATTCCTAGATATTGTGAAAACCTAAGTGGTTGTCCAAATAAAATTGCAGAACTATAAGAGAAGGGGGCCCCAATGAAGATATGTACTGAATTTTGATACAAGATATGTACTTACTACTTCATCTACACTTCAACCCATTTGGCATGTGTATGAACATTAGTACAACTCAATTCTTGAACAAGACTTGTAGGAGACAAGCCCGTGGAAGCTTATTGGGTTGGCTTGTACAAGGTTTTAGTAGGAATAACTGGTTGGTCAAGCCATTGCAGTCAAGGCAAGGTAGTTCCACATGATTGCAGGTCTTGGAACGACTTAGTTGAACCAAGTTGTAGAAAAAATTCCATGCAAACTATCTATCCATGACAGGTGGTATCAAAGTTGTTTTGGAGATAGATTGGTTCTCATCACCATTTCCACATTCATGATAGGTGGCATTAAAGTATTTTGATAGTCGATTATAGAACTATCGATTAGAGCCTCCTTCTAGTTGCAGCTAGAAAACAAAGGAAGTTGGTGCTTCCAATGAATGTAATTCTTAAAGACATATAAGAGAAAACATTTAATGGTTTTCTTTAGCTTTGGTGTACTGTGTATGTGTATGATTGTTCATTTATTCATTGTTTATTTACTTTGCAACTATTGGATGATAATGCTACATTGATATAACACTTGCATATTGTGGTTAAAAATGATTGAATTTCTCTATTATTGATTCATCCCCCCTCTCAGTAATCCAACAATTGGTATCAAAACAAGTTCCTTCATGAAACAATTTAACCACTAGAAGGAGATCATGGATTATTTTGAGAATGAAGTACCACTGTTTAATGGTCAGAATGGTTTAAAGTATGAGCTATGGAGTGGAAGGACGAAAGTATTTTTACAGGCACAAAGGTATTATATTTGGCTATCAGTCGTTACGGGATATGATAGTTCAAAAGGGAAAAGACTGCAACCATGAAATAGTTGAAGAAGAATAACAAAATAACAATGGATTTCATCTGGGAAGGATTACCTAATCCGATAAGAGAAAATGTTAGTAAATGTTCATCAGCCAAAGAACTTTGGGATAAGTTACATGACATATATTCTTCACTCATCTCAGATTCAGAAAATGCCAAAGAAAATGCAGGTACAGATCAAGAAGAAATATGTTCACCATGTCAAATAGATTCAGAAGATAAAGAGTACATAATCAACATAGGTATGTTGTTTTGCTTTAATTGTGAAAAACGTCGACATCTTGAAATAGAATGCCATGAAGGAAATGAGACATAAAAACAAATTGAAAAAGAAGACAATTATGAGTCATAATTGATTAGTGTTTTAGATGAACTAAGAGAAGAAAACAAGTCACTCAAGAAAGAATTGATGAAACAAAATGAAAGGTTTCACATTTTTGAAGAAGCCCAATAAGTCATCAAGAACTTAAGAACTTAGCTATAAGAATCCCAACAAGTCATCGAGAACTTAAGAACTCAGCTAGAAGAAGCAAGAAAGATCGAAGAAAATCTTGAATATCAAAAGCAGTGTTTGAAAGCCAACATAACAACATAGAAGGAAAAATCAGAAATGAGAGAGAAGATATTGACAGATCATCTTAAGGAAAGAACTAAAGATCTAAACCAACTTGAGTTAGAGTTTGGTCAAGAAGAGAAAGTACTTGAATAAGAAATAGGCACATTAAAAATTTAGCTTGAAAAAACGAAGAGAACAGTAGAAGTCATGAAGTCTCATATGTTAAAGAAAGAAGAAGAAGTTGAGCAGCTTGAAGAAGAAGTTGTCACATTGAGAAGTAAAATCGTTAAGCTCAAAAAGAACGTTGAAAAGACATAAACATCCACATCAGTTACAGAGAATGAAGAGAAACACTCTAGGTTGCTAGAAAAGAGGAATGAAGAATATAAAAAAGAGTTATGCAGAAGTACTCAAAGGAAGGAATAATGGTCAACCAGAATCTAAGAAAACTATTGAAGATACATCTTCAAGAAGACCATCTGTGTTCAAGTCACAAAGAATCTTCAATCATGATCATGATCAATTAAAGAAGAAATTCATAAGGACTACACCACAAAGAAGATCATTCACTCCGAGGTATGCAAATTTATTTTATGGTCATTGTTTTTATTGTATTAATTTTGGACATAAAGTTGCAGATTGCAGGGATTATAAAAGAAATGTTCAAGGAAGAAGTGTCTATGTGGACGCATGTAACATTGAGTGTTACAAATGTCATAACTATGGACACATAACCAGTGATTGTAGAAGCATGATCGATACTTCCATGAAAGAGAACATCGATATCAGATATAATAAAGTATGGATAAGAAAACATGAAGAACATGTGAATAAAGACCAGGTACTAGAGATCACAAGATTGACAATAAAATGAAATGAATAAAATTATACAGAGAAAAAGAAAGATGTCAGATACAAAAATGTTTGGAAAATAACTAAAAGAAAGGAATGACAGGTAAATAAGGAACATGTTCAAGAGATTGTATTCTCAGGCATTGTAGTGAAAGATGAATCCACAGACAAAATAAAAGAGTCAGAGCTCAGAGAGATAATGAATCTATTAATGAAGATGATGATGAATACAAAACAAGAATTGTTCTAAGCCATCTGACTTAGAGACTCCCAGGTAATAGGAATATTAGACAAGGGGAGTCTATGCGATAGCTGTGACATACCAAATAACCATCCTTCGAGCAACTTGCAGAGTTTGAGAAGATAGATTCAGAGCAGACAATTAGCAGAAGTACATTTGATAGATTAATCAAGACTTCATGATAGTATAGTGATAAATGGGTCAACATTATGGACAGTTGCGCAAGTAGAGTCTTGGACAGAATGGACAAAGATGGATTCGTAAGAACACTTAGCAGGTTTGGATAAATATATGACAGTGGACGAGAGCATGGATTCATAGATTGGTTCAGAGAATGGTTCAGAGACAAAGGAACATTATCATAATGGATGATAATTACATAGGAAATGGCTCGAACAATGCTAATGGATTCGAAAATTGACAAATATTTTTTGAACAAATGCAGTGCATACAACAGGCAGGGTTCAGAAAAGGAAGTGCATACAACAACCTCTACATCAATGTAACTCAAGATAGTATTTTATTAATTGAAATTTATGTTGATGATATTGTTTTGGAAGTACTAATGACAGGGTAAGCCAGAAATTTGCAAAGGATATGCATAATGAATTTGAAATGTCATTACTTGGAGAACTATCCTTCTTTTTGGATCTTCAGATATGTCAAAGCAACCAAGAAACTTTTGTTTCTCAAACTAATTATATCAGAGAAAAACTAAAGAGGTTCGGAATGGAAGATTGAAAACTAGTTACCACTCCTATGCAAACCAGTTGCAAGTTGAGAAAATATGATGATTCATAGTATACAGACCAAAGGCACTACAGGTCAATGATTGGTAGCTTACTATGTGTGACAACATCTAGACTAGATGTAATACATGCAGTTGGAAAGGAGACACGATTTCAAACAACACCAAAGGAATCACATGTATTAGCAGTGGAGGATTTTCATATATCTCATAGGAACAAAAGAGTTTGGATTATGGTATCCAAAAGGAAATGATCTATCACTTATTGCCTACACATATGTAGATTGGGTAGGTTGCATTGATGATCGACGAAGCACCATTGGAGCAACGTTCTACTTGGGTGAGTGTTTAGTAGCATGGTTGAGCAAGAAACAATCATCAATATCCTTATCTACAGCCAAGGTAGAGTATATTGCAACAACATGATGTACATAGGTTCTATGAATGAAACAAACTCTAACAGATATACATGTTGAGTATGATGAGCCCATTCCAATCTATTGTGATAATACAAGCACCATCAGTATTTCAAAGAACCCGGTGATGCACTCCAAGGAGAATCACATTCCAATCAAGTATCACTTTCTACGAGAACAGGGTGTAGAGAAGAACATCAGAGTTGAATATGTGGGTACAAAATAACAAGTGGCAGACATCTTTACAAAGCCGCTTCCACGAGAAGCCTTTGAGTATCTTCTCCAGAGACTAGGAGTAATTTCTACTCCAAAATGAATTCTTTTGAATGTTTATCTTATATGTCTTAGATGTACATGAGGAAACACCATAAATAGGACAATTCAGGTTGGGAGATCAGTTTCAGAAAGAGTTATGTTAGGGGGAGGAGCCCCGGATGGAAAGATACCTTTGCCATTGATGACAAAGGGGGAGAGGTTTATCATATGCAAAGGTAAATGCTTGGAGAGAGAGAATAGAGGCATGTTTCCAAGGGGAGTGATTGTCACAAGGGAAGAATGAATGGTATGACTTCAGAGTGATACGCTTTGTCAAAGGGGGAGATATTATTCATATGAAGAGATATAGAGTAATCAGAGGCTTATAAACACAAAGAAAAATCAAAGGCATGTAGATAGAGGGAGCAACCCCAATGAGAGTTCAGTCAGGGGGAGAAACCCCAAAGGGAGATACCCTTTGCCATTGATGTCAAAGGGGGAGAGATAGAAACATTGATGAGGAGTATAAGCATGAATGTTATCATGACTAAGTGTTGTCATCAATGTTGGTGTTGCCATCAATGTTAAAGGGGGAGATTGTCAGACAATTGGCTTAGGTTGATAGTCAATTAGTATGGACTGTTGGTTTTCATTGATTTCAACCATTGGAGAGTGATATTGTAGATTGATGTCAACTCTTAGTGATTGATGTCAACCCTTGGAGAAAGTCCGGTAGCGAATTCAGGTAGCACAAAGGTTTGAGTAATGGACCCAAGGTTGTTTCATGTATAATGGTATGATTTTTAATATATTTGAAGGTAATACTATTCTAGATGGATAATACATGTCATTCCATTTCCGGTGGTATGTGGAACGTCACATAACTCTTCACAGTTACAGAGTTATGACCATGAAAAGTTGGAGAACCCAAGTTTGAGTAATGGACTCAAGTTTGTTTGATGGATAATTGTATGAGTTTTGATATATTTGCAGGAAAGACTATTCTAGATGGATAACACATGTCATGCCATTTCCAATGGTATGTGGAACGTCACATAACTCCTCACGATTAGAGCGTTATGGCCATGTGAAGTTGGAGAACCCTCATGAGTCATCTAGAAGCCCCAAAAGGTCAAAGTAGTCAAAGTGGTTTAAAAGATTTTAGAAAGTAAATAATAAGGTGAAGTGATGAGTGTACTCTAAGTCAAAGTGAATACAAAATAAATTATTTAAATAATAAAGTTAATGGAGAAAATAGAAGTGGGTTAACCCTAAAATAAGGAAAGTGGGTTAAGATAGTTAAAAGGTAACCCCTTGAGGAAGCTACATGAAAATATAAATAAGAGGGAAGACTCTTTCATTTTAATCACACTTGAGCATATTGAATATTTACAAGTGACTGAGGTAACCAAAAAATATCTAAGTCGAATTTCAGAGGGAAGGTGAAGTAAAGAAGGCCAGAATTCAAGGGAGGATAAATTCTTTTTATGATGCTTTTTAAGGTATGTTATTTACAGATCATCTCACCATTTTCACAATAATTTTTTCTAGAATGATTCAGACCGTGAAATTGGAAGGCCATTGAGGAAACATATCAAAGTAGTTGTGATACAAATTTGAGCTTGTGGGTCGTTGTATTTTTGGAGTTACACGCCGTGGAAAATAGGGTTTGTGGCTAGTCCTGAAACTAGTTTAAAACATGTGTTTCGGGTAAAAACGTCACAACTTCTTCATAATATATCTAAATTCAGTAAGCCCAAATGTATTGGTTAGAGTACAGTCTGTAGTATTATGTATACAATTTTCAGATCCATACAACAAACATTCTGTGCAGGGCACGTTCTATAAGTTCGCTCTCTAGAATAAGCCAGAATTCAACAAGGTATGTCATTTTTGTTATAACTAATTTTCTGAGAGGTTCCAAGTAGTGAAATCTAGAGGAATTGCATAAAAGACACCGAAAAACATTGTGTACCATTTTCAGTTCCTTATTCATTACAGGTACATAGTTATGATTATTTCAAGTTAGGGTTGTTGACTAATCCAAAATTAGTCATGTGAGACTAAAGTATAGTTTCATGAAAATGCTAGTC
>ML804742.1:101603-116577 GCA_009831015.1 Picea engelmannii
ATATATATATATATATATATATAGAGAGAGAGAGAGAGAGAGAGAGAGAGAGAGAGAGAGAGAGAGAGAGAGAGACCCCTCAAACAAAGAAATCGTTGTAGATATGAGATAAAACTTGGCCATACAACTCTGATTTGAAGAAAAATGTGGTCGTACGATGTCAAAATGGTGGGAATCAACTAGGTCTGAGAAAAACGTGTCTATACACACGCGACTGGGAGAAAAGGAGGCGATCATATAGTAAAATCCAATCCATACAGGTTGTGTAGAGGAGAGGGAGGTGGCTAGATAACTAAGCATCAAAAAATCAAACCCCCCAGAAAAATACCGCTCAGAAAGACCTTCCCGTTCACAAGATATTATCTCTAGAAAAAAAATTAGGCTTGGTAATTGCTAGACCTAAAAAATGTCCAAAATCTTTAGGTTATGAAAAAAATTAAATTTCCTAGGCTAAGCTAGGAAAATTAATTCAGATTCGGGCAAACAAAAGCCAAATTTAATGAGTGAATAGTCAATCTTCACTAATTCCTCTATTCCATAGACAAAGTTGGGGTCATATTTGTTGAAAAATGCTCACAAATGGTGGGATATTCCCAGATGTTGTGAAAACCTAAGTGGTTGTCCAAATAAAATCGCAGAACTATAAGAGAAGGGGGCCCCAATGAAGATATGTACTGAATTTTGATTCAAGATATGTACTTACTACTGCATCTGCACTTCAACCCATTTGGCATGCGTATGAACATTAGTAACACTCAATTCTTATACAAGACTTGTAGGAGACAAGCCCATGGAAGTTTATTGGGTTGGCTTGTACAAGGTTGTAGTAGGAATAGCTGGTTGGTCAAGCCACTGCAGTCAAGGTAGTTCCACATGATTGCAGGTGTTGGAATGACTTAGGTGAACCAAGTTGTAGAAAAAATTCCATGCGAACTACCTGTCCATGACAGGTGGTATCAAAGTTGTTTTGGAGATAGATTGGTTCTCATCACCATTTCCACATTCATGATAGGTGGTATTAGAGTATTTTGATAGTCAATTATAGAACTATCTTGTGAAGTTTGATGTGATTCACCTTTATGACAATTGACTTCAAATCCATTCGATCATTATCATCATACTTGGAAAAACTTGCAAAGTGGAAGAATTCGAGACAAGTTTGGCAAGGGACTGTGGATCGGATTGAAGGTTGAAGACTAAAATTGTAGACTCATTATTTGGTGCAAAAGGAAACCAAGATAGGTCCACACAAAAATTTCTTGTTGGTTCAGGTGAGTTGTAGGCTTAAGGTAGGAAGACAAAAATGAGTACTCGAGACTTGGGACAACTTCTTTCACCATGCCTTGGTGTGACTTGGATGTGGTGGAAGAAGAACAATTGGTGCAATCAAGCTTTCCTTCCTTTAGAGGTATGCATGTTCCTTGTTTATTGTACTATTAGAATTTTACATGGATTTGTTCTTGAAAGGTCAAGTTTGGTGACTTGGAGGAAGTCCAAGTGCAACCCACTTTGATGGATACGCCAACAGACTTGAGAGTAGCCCAAGTGTTGCATAATTCAAAGGGGATGTTGGATATTCTGAAGACCTTGACAATAGGTTTGGGCATGATTTTGCATAGAAATTTGGAACATCAGGTTACTTGGATGAGTCCCTTGTTGGACACTGGGCATAGTTGCATTGCAATCATTGGAGGTGGCCTTGTCAATGTCCTACCACCATCCTTTCATTGATTGAAGCCTTGGGTGATTCTCTAGCATGGAGAAATTAGTGGAGCCTAAGGGAACTTGAAGGTGTGAAGTTCGGTGTAAAGAGTAATACTATGGAGGAGTGGTTCCGTTGGAAAATTGTGATGGTAGTAGGCCATCCTCTCCTCCATAGTGGTGATCGGTTGGAAAATTTGGTGTCAAGGATGTAGGAACTAATGAATGGGTGCCTTAGAAAAATTGTTGAGTTATGGGAGACAACTTGATAGCCTTGAAGACTAAGTGAAGTCCCTACTTGGGTGGCCATGATGACAATGCCAAAGTAATGAAAGCTTTCTTAGTGAGCCAAGGAAATTTTGTTCTATGTGATAGATGGAGACAACGAAGGAGTCGACCAACAAAACGTTGATAGTTGACTTGTATGGTGTAGCTAGGAATACAGACCAAGTTGACTTGGAGGTTTTTCTCCCGCCTTTGTATGTGGGACTAAGGATGTGGTAGAGCGCTCCTTGGCCATCTTGTGGATGATTTCCAGATGACCTAGAGATTAGAAGGATCATTGGTTGAAGGCGATTGAAGTATTGGTGATGACATGCCTTTCTTTGATAAGAGGTATCAAAGTATTTCAACTGGCTCATTCAACTTAAGACACTTTGGATGGATTGTTGTAGCACTTGGGAGGGTAGTGGTTGTGATGGCCATTTTCCACACTCTTTTGGATGTTGAGTCGCGAAAGATGACTTGATGGTTGGAGGCAAGTTGGGGTACTTTTACCTTGGTCCAATTGGTTTTGTACATACATATTGAATTGCATCATGAAAATATAATTTTGGGTGTAAGAACATGCATTTATCATGACTTGGGCACATTGATAGTTGGAATGGATACCTAAATATAAAAATACATGATTAGGTTTATGTACGAGAGCATGCCAAGTTGGTCGAAGTAATGTTGCAGCAGTGAATTTGGATGTACAAGACTTGACAGATTCAACAATCTTCTTGACAATTTTTTTATTGATTAAATAATTGCTTTTAATGTAAAAATGAGTTCATTACCTTCAAATATCCATGCCACTATTGGATTATGTAATGTTAACATCTAATATTTACGATTTAATCAATTCAAAATGATTCTTACTAGATTTCAAGCCAAAAATTGATTTCCCCTCCTATTGTTCTAAGCATCTAGGAAAAATTCATTTCATAGCGTGTTTAGACTAGTCACCTTTTTAAATATTTCCACTAATAATAAGTTGAATAAGGTTAACATTTGCACATAGGATAAAGATTATCTAAAACAATTTTGAAAATTTCATTCTCACTAGATTTTGAGAAAACAAAATGTGCAAGTTTGACTCAATCCAATGGTTTTTCTAAAAAATTAAGGTTCTAAGTCAATTTAGAGCCATCAAACTCTTGGGGCATGGAGGAAGTATTCCTTAACACTTTGATACCATGGAACTATAATGGGCACCCAAATTTTTTGTTTTCTTTTACCCTCTTTTCTTTGCAAAAAATAAGGTGGTTGCAGATACTTCCTATCCTACACCTAACATTTATGCATCTTGGAATTATTTTAAGACATAATACTTTTATATCTCTATCTCTGCATGTTAAAGTCAGTATGTGTGCTACAATAATACAAAGTTAGGATTTGTAATCTTACTTAGCATGAAACTAGGAGAAATATCAATATTAAAGTGGGTATGTGAATTACATTAATACAAAGTTGGGAGAAGTAAAGTCACATAGCATGAAATCAAGAGAAGTAAGATGATTTACATCCATATTGTATTATGTTCCCAAAGACCTTAGTGTCCAAGCATTCACCAAAGAAGCGCTAGGAAATTTTGATTTTTGTGACATTAAGTTGGGAAGACAAACATTAAATTGAAACTTTAGTTATGTATGGAGACTTAATACAAGGACTTTGGGAAGATACAAGGACTTCAGGAAGAGTAGGCATCATGTAGGCCATGGGATTTTCACTCTTTGAACATGTAACATAGCACATGCATTCGCGAGGTGTTAAAAAATACCCCTAATTTCACTAGATATTAATAAATACCTCCCAAAATCCTTTTGTTGGACCCCCTTCCCAATACATCTTTCCAATATAAATACCCATGTTTTTACTAGATACCAATTTTTACCCCAATACTTATAAATCCCCTCATATCTCACATCCCCCCAATACCTTCAATATATTGACTTTATTTTTCACAATTTTAGAACCCCTTTATGAATGAATGTGGTAATATATTGGTTAACAAGGTGAAGACCTCGTGATAGGAACAAATTGAAAATGTAAGTGAGAAAGCCTAATATGGGGATCTCTAGTTTGCAACATATGACAATTTTAACTGTTGAAATTCAAATGATGTGAAAGGAGTTTCCAAAATTAGGCTACATTCTTATCGGCACGACATATAGTGAAGCAATGCTCACCATGTTCAAACTTAGTGAGCCTACCTTTTAGATACATAAATGAAATTAAAACTCCCTAAGGCCAAACTCTAGCAAGCTAGATTAACATAATGAATTATAATTTGAAAAATTCAAAAAGTCATTAGCAATGAGTAAATTTGGGTCTAAAATGGGTTTCCTAGGGAAAATATTAAAATAATAAAAACATATATACCATATCAATGTTGTAAATCTCATCTTAGGGAAAGTATCGATGAGGGTCCGAAATGTAACTTCTCGGTGAAATCGTAAAAAAATATCGGAATATCTCGAAAAATGTCGCAATACCTAAAACAAAAACAAAAATACTCATTTTTTTTCAAAATTTTAAACATCTAAAGCAACAACAACATCAAATAGAAACATTGCTACATAATTATGAAAATACAAATAATAAATAAGATGCATAAGATGTCAAGTGGTCACATATCGTTACTAAACTGAAAATTTTGAAACATGTTCCTGATAGGATGATACAGAATCACGTCAAATGATCAAAATTTCTGGGTTAGTTTTGTCACAAGCATCCACATCAAACCCACTGATTTTGGAAAGGTGGTATTTCAAGAGGCTATTTCCTCCATAAAGTTTTTTTCCGCAAAGATTGCATGTCAATATTTGTCTATTGGGAAGTTCTACTAGTTCACCATACACCGACATTGGATCCAATGGATTCAACATTTTGTTAGGTGAAATATTAAACCTATGGAACAAAAAAAATTAAAAATAAACACATGATAATGCAAAGATTAAATAATGAGAGTTAGATTAATGTGGAATGATTGAATAAATTCTATTCAAAAACAACAAGAAGAGGCACATTGCAAACCCTAGCCTAAGTCTTGAAAAGCAAACAAATGAAAGAAAAATGTTTTATACATACCTGGAAATCTTGATGGTTTGAATCCCTACTCCACGATCTCTTTGATAATGGAAACGAGATCCTTGGATTTCTCCTTCTTGGATAGATGCACAATGTTCTCTCACACCTCTTTAACTCTCTCACACTCTTAGAATCAAACAATGAAGTAGAAAAACCCCATCTACAACCTTAAAACCCATATCTAATGCTCTTTTTCATGAATTCCAGCAGGAGGGCAATATTTTGGGTCAACTTGCAATATATTCAGAAAGTATCGCGATACTTTCAAAGTATGGAAAATATAACGATACTTTAAATATGATATATCAGACATGGTTTAACTCGGTGATACATCCGATAAATTCGATATATCATCGAGATTTACAACACTGTAACACATCACACTAAGCATATGCAATGTCACACTAAGTTAGAGGTGTTATCTAGTGAAGGTTAATCTATATTGTCTCATTAATGATAGTTTCCAAGTAAGTTGGGTTAATGTAGAGTTAAGAGCCGAGAGTAAAAAATAATAATACAAATATGTAGATTTATATTATTTATAATAATTCACAATTATGATTATCTGTGCTCAAAAAGCATTAAGAGAAGGTTGGTAGTGTGAAAATATTTTGAAATTGAGATCTAATCTGGGTATAGGCGGACAATCTAAAGTCTATCGAGGTATACATACCCTACCCACCTCTTGATTTGAACTTGTGACCTCTTAGGGGAAACACATGTTCTTAACCATTAGGCCCACTAGTTAGTTGTTAGTTATTATATATTATATAATATAATATAAGAAGTTAGTTACAACTAACTAGCTATATTATATATTATAACTCTTTAGTTGGAACTTAATGAGTTATAATATATAATATACTATATTATTTATTATAATTAAATAACTTGTTAATTGTAACTAATGAATTAAACTATAAAATATTAGTTACAATTAACGAGTTATACAATATAATATAGTTAATTAGTTACAATTAATGAGTTATATTATATATTATATAATATAGTATCATATTAGATGTAATACAGTATCATATTAGATATAGCAAAACTTGTTAAAATATCTAATTCATTGTTTTATATATTTATATATTATCGTCTTTTTTTTAATAATTAATAATATAAAATGTTTATTTATCTCAAAGTGATTTCATTATCATTTGACTTAATGTGATATTTATTTTCTAAAAAATTAGAAATAGTGATAATATAAAATACTCTATATTTAGTATTTCAAGAATATTTATCATATTTCGAGATTATTCAACTTGAAATTTTTTTAAGTCATTGAGATTTGTTGAAAACCAAACCTTTTGATGCTCAAAAGCACGAAAAAAACTGAAAAATGGCAAAGGGGTTACGGATTAGGGTTCCCATAGTGAGGGTTTTCTGCAGCTTGGTGTCAGGGTAGCCGCGACCATGATGCTCCTTCTGTCCTGTTCGGACTGGTTTTTTCCTATCCAACCATACACCTGATGTTTTCCTACAGATGAGGCTCCTCCTTCAAACCCTGGCTCGCGATTTTTCTTGCAGACATAACTTCACTTTCCACCCTTGTCACGCCTTTCCCCTTAGCCTATTGTATTCCCTTTCTGGCCTATTATGACTAATGATATAGACCTGACGTGGGCTGATGATGAAGATCTTTGGGAAAATGAAAACCTCTTTCTGGTGGATGACACATACAAGCTCTTGTATGACTGTATGCATCACTCTTTTCTAGATTGCATCCTGTCGTCACCTCCTCCTCAGAACCCCCTACATCTGAATTCTAGTCTGCATAATGAAAAGACTAATCAGTGTGTAGGAAAGACATTTGTCCTAGATCACGTGTTTGACAAGAGGTTTCGGGAACCTCCACACTTACGTTCCTATTCTAGTACTCTTTCACAATTTGTTCCCTCTACTCCCACTGTTTCTCCTTCCCTTGCCCCTGTAACTACAGACCGTCCCCTTAGCTTCTTTTCGAATGTCCCTATTGGTGTCGGTCACAATAGAGCCACTAGTTCTAAAGCTCGCTCAAACCGCAAGCTAAAATATTGGAAGGTCAGGAAACCCTCTTCTAGCTATATCTTTGGCAAGGATATCGCTATGGATAGGGTCTCTAGTTTATCAAAGAAGACACTCGTCGGTAAGTTTTTTTACACTAGGTTACACAAAGCACCGTTATCGGATTGGATCTAAGATTTTTGGAAACCTGTGCTTGGCTACTGTCTAAGGTTCATCCTACTCTCCAACCACTGGTTTATTTTCCATTTTCTTGTCRAAGAAGATATTTTGAAAATTTTGAACTCACCGTGGATTATTAATAGGGGAGTTCTCATGCTCAAGCACTGGGTTCCCGGTTTCAGCCCACTAATTGAATCATTCAGTAAAAGSTTCTTGTGGATGTTGTTACTGGATTTTCCGGTCGAACTATGGTCTAAACAAATCATTGAAGTGATTGCTAATTCTATTGGGAAGTTTATTTATTTCGATGAGCATTCTCTTCATTGGGTCAACAAGCGTGTTGTGTGGTTGGTYGAGYTGGACCTGGACAATGGTCTCCCAGATTCCATCGAAGTAAATTTTGGGGATTACTCCTTCTGCCAACATGTAGATTTTTGGAGGGATCCCTTTTGCTGTCACCTTTGTTGGAAGACAAGACATCTCAAGGCCTCATGTTCTTTGGATTGGTATGCGACTCCTTTGAAAACTGTGGATCAGGGTGGTACACTTCTTCCGAAGCTTTTAGATCGTGAATTGTTCCTTAGTAAGATGCATGTTTTTTTTCTAGATTTCTTTCAAAAAATCCCTGCAGACGATTTTTTTTTTTTTTTTAAATAATGAAAATTGGGTTTTAGATATTTTTGGAGGTTTCGTGGATCTCCTCTTGAAAAGAATAGATGATTCGGGTCTTTATTATGGTATCATCATTGTTGACCTTAATAGCCACGACTCACCACACTTTTCTCTTGATCTCTCAGAGACCCCTTCCCTTTGGATTGCTCACAGTCTCTTTTACCCCAAACTAAAGACAGTTTCCATGACTTTATCCCCTCCAATGTTTCTGATTTATCCATAACTCCTTCTGCTATACTTGTTAATGATTCTCCTCCTAAAAAATTTTCCCCTACAAACCTTTCGGTTAACCCTTCCCCGTCTACCAATACAAGGATCCCTTTGACTCTTTCGATCACACCCTTATCTCCCATCCCCCTCCCTGTTAACAATCTATCTACGCATCTTCCTACTGATCGTTCTAATGTGACGGTTTGGAAAAAATATTGTCTTCGTCCCCTAAAAATCCTCCTAGATCTATAGATGGTGGTGTTTCAAGCTTTGTTAACATATAATCTCCCTCTACCTTTCACCTTCCCTCGATTGTTTCCTCATCTCCTGATCAAAACAGTCCCACCTCTTCGGTCCTTAGAGCAAGTCAACTGCTTCACGACGTTTCCCAATAATTATTTGTTCACTAATTCTCTGTGGATTTGGGGGTCCCACTAAAATATTTTCCCTCAAACTGTTGCTCCAACAGATCAAACCTAACATTGTTTTTCTTCAAGAAACGCTAGTGGAGGGTGAAAAGGAAAAATCCCTCTTTCTACGCTATCTACCACACTAGAATGTTGTTGCTTTAGATTCACAAGGGTGCTCCAGAGGTCTCCTTACTGGTTGGAACCCATCTTATGTTGAGTTTTGTTCTTTTGGCACAATTGCAGGTATTTTCTTGGAAGGGAGACTAAAGCACTTAAAGGAAACAATACAACTACTTAATTTTTATGCACCATACAAAGACAAAGAAACTTTCTGGCAACACATTTCATATTCTAGGTTGTTGTGTGAGGATAATATTATTATTGGCGGCGACCTTAACTTCACCTTATCAGCCAGAGAAGTGTGGGGAAACATAGCTCGTATTGACCCTCTAGATGATTTCTTCTCTAATATCCTTCACAGCTCGGGGTTAGTGGACATTCAACCATCCGTCCTGTCTCCAACCTGGAGGAATGGTAGAGCAGGACCTGCAGGTATTTCTAAAAGATTGGACCGTTTCCTTTTAGATACAAAGCTTCTTGATAATCACTGCAATTTTCATTCTTGGGTAATAAATTATACTATCTCCGATCACAATCCGGTCTATTTGCAATTCAAAGTGGCTTCCCGTTCTTCTGCCCCTCCATTCAAATTTAATAGCTCGTGGATTACAAATCTGGGCTTCCTTTCTTTGGTTCGGTCCATCTGGGATTAGATGAAAATACGGACAGACAATTCTTCGATCCTACTTCTATGCGCCAAGCTTAGGCATTTGAAGGGATTTGTTATACAATGGTAGATCACAAAAAAAAAAAAACTTAATGCATAATTAAATTCCATAGAACAAAAGTTGTCAGAAATCTTTAAAAGGTGCCCTTCTCATATTTTCTAGCAAGAAGATTTGGACTTACTGAAATCACTCAAACATAGGGAGGATTCTATACTCTTTATTGAAGAAGCCTCCTAGAGACTCAGGAGTCGGGATATTTGGATTGAGAAAGGAGACAAAAATACTAAATTTTTTGACAAATTTGCCTCTCAGAGAAGAAGTCATAATACAATTTGGGACATTTCAGATGAGGACGGGAATCATAAATCTACTGAATATGAGTTAAAAGAGGTGACTTTTAATCACTTTAAAGCACAATATTGCGCTATATATTATGAAGACATTGACCTTCAAGTAGAAGTTCTTAAGAATGCCCCCCGCTTCTTTAATGATGATGATAACGAGGAGATTGGCAAGGTTGTTTCAATTGAAGAATTACAAGAAACTATCAGTAAAATGCCAAAAGAGAAAAGTCCTGGTCCAGATGGCTGGACACAAGAACTTTTTCAAACCTTCTTCGACATTATGGGAGAGGATTTACTCAATGTCGTGGAGGAATCTAGATGCACAGATCAAATTCCAAGGGCTCTAAATGCAACCTTTTACGCTCTCATCCCAAAAATTAGTAAGCTCATTACTTTCAATGATTTTAGACCTATTACATTTTGCAATTTTGTCTATAAAGTTATTTCTAAAATCACACCCTCTTAGATCAAAGATAAATTAGCATCCTGCATTTTTGGTGAACAGTTCGGTTATATCAAGGACATATTGATCTTTGATGTTGTTGGAATCACTCAAGAATGCTTACACTCTGCAAAGACGAGGAAACAAAGCACAGTTATTCTAAAGCTTGATTTAAAGAAGGCCTATGATAAAGTGAGTTGGAAATTCCCTAGATTGCTTCTAGATCATATTGGTTTGAATTGGAGAGTTTCTCAATGGATTATGGGTTGTATCACCTCGGTCAACACGGTTGTTCTAGTTAATGGTGTCCCAACTGATTTCTTCAAAATTCATCGGGTATTGCGACAAGGGTGCCCTCTGTCTCCTTTATTATTCCTTATGGTTGTTGAATGCTTAAGTAAACTGATGATTCAAGCCGTGAACACATGATATTTTCAAGGCCTAAAGGTTGTTGTTAGCACTTTTATCTCACATCTCTTCTTTGTTGATGATGTACTCATTCTTGGAGCCGACAAGCTTGATGATTGGTTGACTTTTAAAATTGTCCTCACAAATTTCTGTTCTGCCTCTGGAATGGTTGTAAACTATCAAAAGTCATGTTTTCTTGTTCAAAACATAGATCAGAGCCTGGAACACAGTTTGACTTCATCCTTTAATATTTAGATTGAGATCCTTGATCAAGGTATGAAATATTTGGGTTTTTTCCTTAAACCCAATAATTATAGGGTGAATGATTGGCTTTGGCTACTAAAAACGATTGAAAAAAGGATTGGAAATTGGACCTTTCGTTGGATTTCTTTAGGAGGTAGAATCACTTTAGCCAATTCTGTTCTTTAGAGTATCCATGCTTATTGTCTTAGTCTTGTTAAACTTCCCTCCTCCATTCTCCACCGTATACAACTCCTTATTACAAACTTCATCTGGAAAGGTGGGAAAAAAGGCTCAGGATATCACCTTAAAAAATGGAAAAATATTACCAGACCAAAATATTATGGAGGGTGGGGCTTAAAGAATATCTCTTGGTTTGCACAATCATTGGCTTCAAAATCCTGTTGGAGAGGTTTATTTGGAACATGTCTGTGGAATACAGTTCTAAACAAAAAATATTTAAAAGGAGTTGAGATTATTTCCTGGCTACAAAGAGAAGATCACAATTCCCAGGGAACTTCTATCATATGGAAACATTTTATGTGCTCTTTCCCGATCATCAAAAGGTGGCTTGCTTGGGAGATTGGTTCAGGTAATCGATTTGTATTAGGAAATGATCCTTTTATTGGCTGTAACTCATCTTTTAAACTGACAGTTCCACTAATCCAGTTCTTAAATAGCTCAAGCATTTTTACTATAGCACAAGTAGTTGTACCTGATGTTTATGAATCAAATCAAATTTGGTTATAGTCTAATCAGCTTGGATTATTAGATGGACTGAAAATTGAATGGAAAAACTTTGTAACAATATTAAAGAGAAGTGGTATCCATCTAAAAAATAAAAATGATAAGATCGTTTGGACATGGAACAGATCGACAGGCGAGGTCACTGCAAACTTAGCTTATCATTCCATATTATACTCAATCCATATGGAAGAAAGTAGATGGTGGTACAAATCTATTTGGAAAGTGAACATTCTGGTTAAGATGATTTGCTTTATGTGGTTGTGTTTAAAGGACTACATTCTCTCTGGGGCGAATTATAAAAAAAGAGGAGGTATAGGTCCCTCTGTCTGTAGACTCTGTTTAAGGAATGAAGAAACTACAACCCATCTTTTTTTGGACTGTTCCAAAACACAAAAAAATTGGTTTGGAGTTATAAATTTTTTGAAGATTGAAGGTGAATGGAATTGTTCTTCCATAAAGGAAAACTTGAAGCTTTGGTTTTTACAATTCCCAAAATTGAGATATATTCCATTCTTGGTCATTTGGGGCATTTGTAAATTCAGAAACAAAATTTTATTTGAAAACTGGAATAGACTGGATCCTATGATTTTCACCGAAATGATCCTATCATTCAAAGATTACTCAGTAAAAGAAGAGGAAGACATAATGGAATATATTTTAAATCTAATCTTTTTTTATGATACTCCTATTGGTTTTTTTGATGGAGCGGTTGATGATAATGTATGCGGCATTGGAATCTACTTAAAAATCACTACATATCACATAGTCAAATCTCACTTTGTAGGTGGCAATGGAAACAATATGAAAGCCGAACTCTCGGGCTTATGGGGTTTATTATTACTCTCTTCTAATTTTTCCATAAAAAAGATGATGGTTGTTGGCGATTCAAAGGTCACTATTGATTGGATAAATTCCAAATCCAGTCTGAACCTGATATACCTCAACTCCTGGAAGGACAAGATAATAAGTCTAAAGGACAAATTTGAATCTATCAAATTTATGCATGTACATAGGCAGTTCAACAATGTAGCAGAAAACATCTCCAAGAAGGCCCTTCAAGGAAATATTGGTTGGCTCTATTATGGATAACTTGTTGCTGGATCTGCTGTCTATGCAAATAAAATTTACATTTTCTAGTTTGGAACATTATAGATGTACCAATTTTGATATTTTTGTAAACGCCACTATATGTATTTTGTAGATTTTACTAGTTGTTAAAAATAGGATAGGAAGGAGAGACTACAAATCTATTTTTGATCATTACTTTCTTGATCCTTATGTAATAGAAAGTTTCATTTGATTCTAATAGAATAACAGTGAAACTGCTTTTTTCGCGTGAAAAACAAATGATGCTCAAAATCCCAAAAAAGAGGGTCCCCAATCCTTTTTACTTTTTTCATGTGATAGATACAAAAGGTATGAATAAGTTGTTGCTTTATCAACACAACCCTAAGGCTGAAAATGCATGTGGTTAAGATATAGGAAACCTCTAGACAATGAGGTGAATTTTTTTTTTTGCATTTAAAGTCAAAGAGTGCATAAATTTCTACATTTAAACATAGGGGGGATCATATAAGATACTATAATCACCATTTGAGATTTTTTCAAGGAGATCAGTCAAGATCCCTTGGTGCTCAATATTGAATTTGCCAAAGCCTGTGATATGGTTGATTGGGTATTTGTCCTCAACATGTTGATTTGGTTAGGATTTGGAGAAAAGTTTATAGCTATGGTTCATGCCCTATTCATTGAGATATTTGCATTGGTATCAATTGATGTTGTCTTTTCAAACCTAATATACCTACACAAATCTATTAGAAAGAGGTAAAAGTTCTCTTGGTTATCTACTAGATGAAACTAGGATGTAGGGTAGGATTTCGAGGATGACAAAATTCAAGAATATAAAGTCTAAGTTCTTAACAATAATTTTGTTTATGAATTGATGTTATATATATAGATAGATAGATAACTTAGTGGATGCGACCTTGGGATGTTTAAACACTTTTTCAAAACTTCAGAAGCTATTTTCAGTGACCATAACTTTGAGTACGGGATGATTTGGAGGAGGGTGATCCCTTGGTAGATAGTCAAACACTTAGGGATGCCTTTTTAGGATGGTATCTTCCCTTATGCTATGCGGTATTCGTGTAGGGATAAATTTAGTGCAATATGTATATGTGGAAATCCAAGGATCTACCTTTGATGGTAAGCCTATTATCATCTATGAAAAAGTTAGATATGAGCAGGTGATAGAAGAGCATGGGATAATGATAGTGCAACTCATAATTTAGGCATACTTCTAGGAAGTGTACAATTGGCATCATAAGGTGCTATGAAATACAATGTTAACATAATCACAATAGGTTTGCATGAAAACATGACAAGGTGCTAAAGGAAGATGGGAAGTCATATGGAGGAAGGGAAAATAAGATGTTTGACATTAGGATCAAGTATCCAATCATATGTTTTGTTGTATTAGGGTTGGGGGGAAGTCATCTACTGCTAGAGTAGAAGAGCATGATATAATGCATATTGTATTCTATAAATGCCTTGCATTTTGATTAATTTGAATGATTATACCATTGTCTTCATGACATGACATTTGATTATGTATGTTGTCTAAGTGTATGATATTATTTGATATTGTTGGTGTCTCCTTGTTCTAACCACATTATTTCTTATCATTGATCATATAATGTGAAATTTGGTGGGCTATGCATACCACACTCCTAACTGCACCATTTTTGGTCATTAGAGGAAATTTGCTCCAAAAATGGGTCTTATAAGAAAAACCATGCTTGTTGAGTTGGAAATTCAATAACCAATAAAATTTCAAAGAATTGTTCAGTGAACCATAATAGTTGAGTTAGACATATAAAAGTCAATGATGATTTTGTTATGTTTATATTTGAAAATATTTAACCATATATACACCTCAACTTAGTTAAGATCTTGGTGAGATCTTCTCGAGATATGTTCAATATCTTTGAAATACCCAATATTGAATATTTTAAACTATTAGTACCTTTGTTATTTATTGTATGATATCTATTATCATTTATTTATTATATTTCCATTATTATTATATATCAATAATACTGTGTGTTTCAATTATATATTAATAATGTATTGTTATTTGTATATTATATAATAATAATATTATATCATATAGTTATTAATTTGTAATATATATATATATATATATATATATATATATATATAAGAAGGAAAACATATAATTATAGATGTTCTACTACTAGGCTGCCACGAGGGAAACTAGTCTAGTAGTAGAACATATGCTTCATTGAGCTTGTTTCTCGAGATATATCAAAAGAAAGACCGCCCACAAACTTTTTACAAAAATTGTCCCAAAACTTATTACAAGAGTTGTGCAATTTTTTTTTAGAAGTCTGAGTATTGGTGCTCTTAAATATATAGCCATATATACTAAAAAAGGGAGATAACATGATAGAAAATTAAACAAAA
>ML804742.1:117223-134623 GCA_009831015.1 Picea engelmannii
TGGCCGACTTTAACTCCGAGTTAATGTTGAGTATTGTAAGGAGGTGGGAGAATGCCTCGAGAAGCTTCAGGAAGGGCTTTTTGCTAGCACCCAAATAAGGGGAGTTGTAATATATTTATTAATTTAGTATTATATAATAATTAATTTATATTAATTCGTAGACTATGCACTTGACCTTTTCATATTTAATTCATATTACAGATATCTTGTAACAAGTATAGCACATTCATTTGTATTATATTATAATAAGTATATTCTCTAATACATGAGCCTCATTCACATTTGTATTATAATATACTAAGATATAATAAGTATTGAACTTTCCCTATGTTTGCATTCATAGTATTATTTTATTATAGTTATTAATTAATATTATATTATGACTATATTATATATTTAATATTATTATATCATATTATACATTTATTCTAATGCTACCACATTCACATTCATTCATAGTAGTATTATATTATAGTTATTAATCCATATTATACTATTATTATATTCTATATTCTATATTATTATTTAATGTCTATATTATAAATTATTATTATATATTAACAATAAATTATTTATTCTATTTTTATGTTATATAGTAATAGTAATTATTTATTATTATTTATTGTCTATGCACAAGAATCTAAATTCCCATTATTATTTTTAATTCTCATCTCGTAGTCTTAGATTAGCTTAGCTTATATAGCAATGTGATGTCGCATACATGGATTATTATTTTATAATTTTCTTAGGGCCCATTTTGGGAGCAAATTTCCTCTAATGATTAGAGTGAGATTATAATATCTAAAAGAAATAATTGAGAGAGAGGTAAGGCCCAAAGAATATGGCAAGAGGTCATAAGATAAGAAATGGTGTGTGGAGAGGTGGAATGATGATCGTGAACAAAGAATTGCAGATGCTAAGGAGAAGAATATAATAATTATAGAGCAAGCAACAAACCAAGGAAGCCTAGGTAAGTGGCTCAAAACTAGAAGAAGAAGAAAGTGAAGTTGAAGATGGAGATGTCACAAGACAACTAGTAAGTGTACTGAAGTTCAATATGAAAATGAAGATTCAAGTTTCTTGGTGTGGTAGAAGCTCAAAGAAAAAGTAATTTAAACTATCTCACCTAAGTGAAGAGATGTTTCCAATTTAAGATAATTGAATAACATTAAAGAGTGATTTCACAAGCTACAAGTTGAAGGGAAACATTGTAATTTGATGAGCTTTTGTGAAGCATGGGAAAAATATTAGGGTTTGGAGCAAGATGTTCACTAAGCTACAAGAGAATTTCTTGATGAGGACTACAAGTAGAAACTATTTAAACACTTGTAAAACATATTATGAAAGGAGTGGAGTGTACATGAGTGAACAAAATAGCTCTACACGATTTTAATTCAAGTTGGACATGAAGAGGCCAAAGACGTGTGTTTCAAGGTATGTGAATGGCCTAAAATTTGCAAGTCAATACGTGATTAGCTTTGCATAAGATATGTTCAATAGAAGAAACTTATCTATTGGTGCTAAGAGTAGAGGATAAGTTAGCATGCAATGCTATAGACATAATTTAGGCATAGGGAATGGCATTGGTTATGATGGTGGAAGATGTCACAATTCCACACAAAAGGTGGAAAATGTGTATGATGTGAGGACTAACAAGACATATGAGCATATAACACAATATGTATAGGCCAAGGTAGAGGTTGCAGATTTTACAGAGAACAAGGAAGAGGAAATGGTGGTTACAAGTGATAACTAGATTGTTGTACATGTGGAAAAGAAGGGAAAAGGTCATTTTGGTTTCCATAGAGAGAATGCATAGATACATGAATAAATGACTTAATCAGTATAGGGAGAGGTGCCAAAGGACCAAGTGATAGCTGCAATCACAATCAAATATGGAGAAAACTATATAATGCATAGAGGGATAACTATACTAGAGATATAACAACAAGCGCGAGAGAGTAGAATATCATCAAAACCAAGTGTAAATTTGGAGAATGTTATAAAGTTATTATAGATAACGAAAGAACATAAAATGCGGTCATGATGAAGATGGTAGAAAAAAATGATTTAGTGTGACATAAGCACCCACAACCATATATATATTATGTTAGTTTCAAGAATGATATGAAGTGATGGTGACAGATCAATGTGGGGGTGTCACTCAATATAGGAGAGTATATATATGAGATTATGTGTGATATCATTCCCATGGATTCTTGCAATTCATTATTGGAAGACCATGGCCTTATAATATAAGTGTTGTGCCCAACGATAAAAACACATACACAATCACCAAGGATGAAAGGAGATTCTAGTTGCTTCCATTGAAAGATGAGGAATTCAGGGAGGTGTTGTTGTTTGCAAAGAAATTGTTGAGTATGATGAAAGAGCTAAAGGAATGATAACAAAGCAATGTGAGAAGGGAATCCCTAATAAAGTGAAGAAATTATTGGAAGAGTACAATGGCATAGTTCAAGAAAATTTACCATAATGGTTACCCCCAAAGAGGAAGATAACACTTACATAGAGTCCAATGGAAGGCACATAGTTGAGTCAACAACTTGGAGATTTATTGTCCAAGGGTTGTTGAAGGAATTGGTTAGGGAGAGCATGTGCATGGTTCCAAATTTAATTACACAAAAGAAAGATGAACATTAGAGGACATGTACAAACTCCAAAGTGCTAAACAAACTCACAATTAGATACAAGTTCTTTGTCGATGATACATGATTCAATGGACAAAAGTCTCCAAATGCTTCACAAAAATTGATTTGAAGAGAGGATATCATTGATTCAAATTAGAAGAAGGGGACTAGAGGAAGACTATAATCAAGACCAAGGTGATATTTTGCAAGTGGTCACTTATCTTTTTTGGGTTGACTAAAGCACCATAGAAGTGTTGAGATCATATATTGGTGTTGTTCACATTGATGACATTTTGATTCCATTAGGGTGCAAAAAGAGCATTTACAACATTTAAAGCATTGAGAAAAAACTAATTACACGTTAACTTGAATAAATATGAATTCTACAAAAAAATTTTAAAATACCATTAATGCAACAAGAGCAATAGTTAATGGAATGCATATCTACAAAATTCAATAAGATTTGCAATACAAGAAAAACAAGACTATGTTGTAGCAACTATACCTGCCAAAATAATTTGGAAATATTTTAACAAAGGCTAATAGCTCCATGCTGTAGCTGAAAAATATGTGAAAGCATAAATTAAATGAATGCGAAAAAATTACAAAAATATTACAAAATAAATAACTATTAAAACAAACAAATCATTGTCGGTTTGATAGAATAAATGGCATTGCCCTTGCACAAAGTGGAAAACACCCTTGGCTTTCCATAAATCCATTACCCACAATCACAAGTGAGAAACCCTACCAAAATCCATTGGCCACAATCATAAGTGAGAAACCCTACCAACAAACTCAAGGCTTTTTTATTATATATTTATTTTAATTGTTCTTTTGACTTTCAACATTTGCAAAGGGGCGAAAGACAACTAAAAATTAAACAAGTGTTGCATGTTAGCAAAGTCCCTGCTAGGTTGTGACGAGAGTAAATGCGACCTAGTACAAAGACGTGGCTAGAAAGTTGAAATACATGTGGTTTGGATGCAGAACATAGTATTCCCGAATTAGTTCTTCCTGAAAAATATAAAAAATTATCAACATTTGAAAGGTTGTTGGACACAAAAAAATGGCATTACCGAATTAGTTATCTTTAAAACAAGGACTCCTGGACACAAAAGAAATTGAAATTTATGAAATTATAGGTTTATGGACCCAGGCTGGCGGGTCAAAATTGAGCCTCTGATGTTCTGTGCCCTACAAATAGCACCGACAATTCCGTGATACACAAATTGAGAAGCAGAGTTGCAGACTATAGAAATTCAAGAGAAATATATAAAAGTACATACAAAATATGTACTTTTATAAAGTAGATATTTAGTTCTATACATACAAAATTTGTACTTTTATAAAATATGGAGATGAGATTTTATAGAGCATGCACGGAGCCCTCATTGCATACTTAGCCAGTTTTTTGATCGCGGGTTCTCGGACTGGCGGGCTTAAAATTGTGACTCAGATGTTCAGTGCGCTACAAATAGGATCGACAGTTCCACGATATACAAAATCAAACGCGGAGTTGCGGAATATAGAAATTTACCAAAAATTAATAATGTCTGTTACATATCTTTGGAAATGACATGAACATTTAAAGCATATGATAGAATAGTAATAACGTCTGTTACATAGGTTCGTGGAGAAAAACACAAAAACAAATTAGCGTTCTCGAATTAGTTTGCTTTAAAACTAAGGCTTTTCTTGGACAAAAAAAATATAGCATTGCCGAATTAGTTTTCTTTGCACACGTTTTATAGAGCATGCACGGAGCCCTCATTCCATACTTAGGCAGTTTTTGGATTGCGGGTTCTTGGGCTCAAAAATGGGCCTCTGTTGTTCTGTGCCCTACAAATAGCAGCGAGAGTTCCGCGATATACAAATTGACAAGCGGACTTGCGAACTATAGAAACTTATTATAAAATAAATAATGTCTGTTACATATCTCTGGAAATTACATGAACATTTAAAATCATACAATAGAATAGTAAGAACGTGGTTCAAGACAAAAAAAATTAGCATACAAGAGGATAGAAGAAATGTAGTAGATCCGAATTATTTTTCTTTGGAACAAACAAGAAAGGTTCCTGGAAATCCAAAATTTAGTATACAATAAAGGCATTGTCAAATCAATTTTCTTTGGAATTTATCAAAAAATAATAATGTCTGTTACATGTTTCTGGAAATTTAAATGCGTTTGTCATATAGACTGGGATTGGGGCTCCCGCAGGCCATAAAAAGAAATAAGTACAAGAAGTGCGCGACTGTAGAGAGGAAGACCTGAAAAGAAGAAATTGGAAGTTATGAGTCTTTGGTTACAGTTTTCTATATAAAGAGGTCATAAGTGGATTGATAAAGAAAAGAAGATGACATCATAGAGTTAAACTGGATTGATAAAGAAAACAAGATGCCAATATAGACTTACTATGAAGCCGATGCATTTTGTTGCTATCGTCCATGGTCAGTGGAGTCCAGTTGACCAGTTGTAGCCCTTCCTGGACGAGGTTGTCCATTCTCTATTGGAACCATTCTTCGATGTAGCTTTTCATGGGGGCCGTGTTGATTTCTTCATGGATTTCTATGTCGGTCATTTTATAATTTCCTTAGATCCATTGAAATAATATGCATACTCTGTTCAATTTCTTCATTGTGTGAGGCATAGTCCAGTACCCAATGCTTGTGCTTGTCTAGACGATGTTCAAGTATGTTGTAAAACTTTTCGAAAGACAACCCCATTAAAATATCAGCTTGTTCCTGGAATGCTTCTTTGGTGATTGACAAGGATTTGAGAATTAAGTTACGATCTTGAACGTCGTTGGTAGTTCCCGCTAAGTCCATCTAGAGTAGGCTTGTGAATAAATGTTCCTTTTTTGATATGACTTGTTTACATGATTTGACAATGAGCTCCAGGTTATCAACTTTCTTTTTCCAGCATACTTTTACTTTTTTGGTGTGGTTTGGGGAGGGGAGTTTATCCTGTCTTCTTTTCAGTTCCGATGTGTTGACGGCATAATCAGCAAAAGGGGCCAGTACCTAATGACATAAAAGATGTTCATTTTTTAAATTTGCCTCCAAATGTTGCAGCAAATCATTGGCCTTCTTTCCAAAGGAAACTAAATTTTGTGATGTTTCCCAGGCTTCAGTGACTGACTTCATTTTTTTGTTGATGTTATTCTCTACAAGGGCTCTAGAGTATGCAAGGAGGGTAGAGGATACTTTCATCTTCGCTGCAATGGTAGCAGGCATGATTTTTGACAAAGGACTGGCAAATTCCGGGGTTGTAATGAAATCCTGCTCAAATTCGTTAAGGTGGTGTTTCAGATTGGCATTTTCCGTCTCAATTCCTCCAATGGAATCACGAAGAATTTCATCGGATACCTGGTGAAATGAGAAGATTTGGGACAACGACATTTCGCTAAAGTTAATCTCTGTGCGAGATTTTCCTTTTCTGTTTGTTACATCTCTCTTTTCAATGACCATAGTTTTAGATTGGCTGTCAAAAATAACGCGTTGGATTACGAAGGATTCATCTATGTCAAAAAATTCGGTCTTAAATATTTCCACCATGGATGATCCAATTTTCTGCATGTGCTCAGCTTCAATTTCAAGTTGCAGTTTTCCACTTTCAATTTCGGGTTCCTCCGCCTGCCCTACATTGTTTTTTCTCTTCTTCATCTGTGGAATTTTGTGAGAACTATCAATATTTATGCTAGTAGGGTTCTTATCTCCTCCTTCGTTCAAAGATTTATGGGTTGCTTTCTTACTGGGGTGGACCGTCGAAGTGATGCTCCGCGATGTCGTGCTCTTGGGAGTGCTGGCGGGCAACTGGGTACTCTTCTCACCAGATACTTTTCCACGTTGTCTGTATAATTCAGTCGTGCTTTGCAATGTATTTGTGTCGCAATCAACACAAGCAGGATTGTTGTCGACACTGTCCCTGTCTTAGGTCAGGTGTCTATGGATAAAAGAGGTGTTAAAGCCAAAACCCAACAAATGTTCTCGAAAAATTCCATTAGGGTCAAATCCTTTTAGCCTTTCAGCGTACGTTAGGTTCAATTTCTTGAAATGGGCGACAAACTCCTCAATCTTGTTGATGTTTCTGCACACGAAGTCTCTGACTTTCCAGGGAAGAGGAATGAACTGGTTTTTTTTCTTGTCATGGAAAAAATGAAACCAGTGGTTGTATTGCCTTGCTATTTATGCAAAAAACATCTTATCCGTGATGTGGCATGGAAGGAAGGCAGGATTTTCCTTAGAGACAAATATCATGAGGACACTGTGATTTTCCTCTTGCTCAAGCGTGCCTTTCCTGTTCAAAAACTTGGTTGCCTGGCTAGACATCCGTGGAGCATCCTTGCCTAACAATAAATATTTGAAAACTAAGATGAAGCCATTAAAAACTTCATAAAAACAATGGGAGGCCTTGTGCCTCCACAGGGCCTTGTGCCAGAATGTTACTGGGTCAAATCCACAGTCTATTTTATTGGAAAGAGAAAGTTTTGGAAACGGGTAGCAATACACAATTGTGAAAATCAAGTAGGATGACATAAAATTTATTCGATTCTTTGAATCGTGACAACTGGGAACATAGCTCAACGGAAATTAGCTTCCCCCAATCGAAAATGTATTGTTCCTTGACTGTGAAATACAAAATATAAATAATTATATGGGAAATGCTTGTTGTGGATGCATGTCCCGTTATTCTTGTAAACAACCAAGCAATTTCTTGGAATGGATTTCTAGAGGAACTTACCTGCAACCTTGTGATATCTTCAGGAACTATTGTCGGGTCTTTGAGGAAGTCGGCTAAGATGTCCAACCCGTTATGATGTTTTTCTAGAAACTGCTTGCAGTCTTGTCCTCTGAACGCCAATGTTGGCTTCAACAACTTTAACATCTCAGGGAAGACCTGAGGTGATAAATAAATAGGAGAATGGTCACGCAGTGGAATAACTCTTTGGCCTGGAATATATTTTTCGGCGCACCAAGAGACCACTTCCTTACAGTCAAAAACCTCATGGACGCAGCCTGCATGAGTGATTCCAGAGGTCCAAATTACTTCGTTCTGGGCGGAATGGGATGAATAGTAAAAGTATGCCCTGGACCACTGGAAGTTCTGGTCCTCGTGTGCAAGCATATTTAATGAATCTCCACAAAATTGTTGTCGACCTGCTACCATAAGTATACAAGAACATTTGTTTGTTCCAGACGATGAATGAAATAAAAATTTGGAAGGGATAATATAACCCTGTGCAAATTTTGGTCCAAAGTGTGTAAATGGGAGATGTCCTCAAGACTTTCGTTGATTAATGACAATTTGGACCATTGTTGCATGATGCGTTGTTAACATTAAACACTAGTAATTGCATACATAGAACTACGAACATGGCGGATATCACAATGAGCGATTAAGCATTGCAAATTTCTTGAGCGGCCCAACATGACGACGCGTGTTCGAGATGAACAATCGAAAGGGACAAAATAACTCTCCACACATCTTGGTTTAATGCGTAATAATGGGAGACCTCCTCGAGCGTTTCGCCCATTAATGACAATGTTGACGGTTCCTACATGGTCAGCTATTAGCATGAAAGTTTTCTAATTGCATAGTAAGAAAGTACGGAGGTCGCGGGAAGGGAAAAAAAACAAGTACAAAATAGGTAGTCAATTTGTATATTACGCAGGGTGCGATGCCACTTGTTTTGTACCTCTGTGTCCAGTTGTCACTACTAAGAGCTAATTTAATATTGAAAATATTTTGTTAGATTATGTTAGATACTTCATAGGGAATAACATCCATAAACAATGACAATCTCCACCCCGCCAGCCCTGCATTCTGTGTGTGAATTTGTATATCGCGGAACTGGAAGCATTGTTTGGAGGACACAAAACAATAGAAGTGAAATGTTGAGTCAGCCAGTTCGCAGGTCTGCTTGTCAATTTGTATATCGTGGAATGATGGGTGCTATTTGTAACACACGCAACAATGGAGGCCCAATTTTGAGTCTGCCTGCCCAAGAACCCGCGATAAAAAATGTCGCTAGGTATGGAATGCAGAATTCATACATGCTCTAAGATATCATGTCCATACTTTATAGTCCCATAATACAGGGGAAGAAAAAAAGGGAAAAAGGACGGAGTAGTTAACAGTCGAATTGTAGATCACGAAAATTTTGAGAGGAAGATGTATATAATGAAACAAAAAGAAACAGAGTTCAATTGCGCCAACTCGAAAACCGCGAGCATAAAATTCACCAAGTATGAAAAGGAATAGTGAGCGGTCCAATTCGCCATGCGAGGATATAGATGGAGATGAAATTGGTGGAAACCCGATAACCGTGGACATAAAATTGGCCAAGTATCGAAAGCAACAGCAGTTGGTCGGATTCATCATCTGATTATATAGATGGAGATAAAGATATGTCAACCCGCCAACACTGGAGTTGCATATTTCGTGAACCCGACAACAAGAGGATCCAAAACAGGCTGAGAAGGTGTCTGCAGAGGAGGTGAGGCCCGAACCTTCTAATTGTGTTGCTCCGAACATTTGAATTCATAATCTGTAACACGGAAGAGCGGACGATGTCAGAATTCGGTAATCAATTTGTATATTGCGGAGAGTACAATCCAAACTGTTTCATACCTCCGTGTCTAGTTCTCACTACTAAGAGCTAATTTAGTATTCAAAATAAATTTTTAGATACTGTTAGATACTTCATATGGATTAGCATCCGTAAACAATGGCAATCTCCACCTTGCCAGTCATTCAGTGTGTCAATTTCTATATCGCGGAAGTGGGAGCGTTGTTTGGAGGACACAAAACAATAGAAGTGCAATGTCGAGTCAGTCGGTCCGCAGGTTCGCTTGTCAATTTGTATATGGTGGAACTCTAAGTGCTATTTGTAGGCCAGGGAATAATGGAGGCCCAATTTTGAGCCCACCCACCCGAGAACTCGCGATCCAAAATGCTGCTAGGTATGGAATGCATAATTCATGCATGTTCTATAAAATATCAGGTTCATATTTTATAGTCCCATAATACACGGGAAGAAAATAAGGGAAAAAGGACGAAGGAGTTCGCAGTGGAATTACACGGAAAGAAGAGAAGGGAAAAAGAACTAAGTATCTCGCAGAAAAACATCTAATGTTTGATTATTAATGAAATGCTTTCGAATCCCTGCTGAGTTCTCACCAGTTAAGGCATAAATTGTAGATCACGGAAGTGTCTTTCGTACCACTGTGTCTACTTGTCACTAGTAAGAGCATTGTTGATGTATATCAGGAAAGACACAAAGTTGCTAGGGATGGAAAGAAGCAACATATACTTTGAACAAAGTTAATGTATATGAGGAACCCGCGGTGGAATTGTAGATCATGGATGTTTTGAGTGCAAGATGTATATAGCAGAACGATAAGCAACTGGGTTCGCAACCGCCTGCCCCGCAGCGACGGGCATAAAATTGGCTAAGTGTGGAAAGGAACAATGGTCAGTCGGATCTGTCGTGCGAGGATATAGATCAAGATGAAGACATGTTAGCCCGCCAAGTCTGGAACCAGATACCATAGAAACGACACTAAGTATATAGCCGATTCGGCAACCACGTCCATAAAATTGCCTAGCTATGGAAAGGTACATCGGTCGGTCAGATTCATCATGTGAAGATACAGATGGAGATGAAGATAAGTATCTGACAGTCGAAAAAACCTTTTTTTTTTTCATTTATTAATGACAATGTTTTCGAACGTCTGCTGGGTTCTCACTAGTAAAAGTATTAACTGCAGATCACTGAAGTTCTTTGGCTGCAACATGTATATGACGAAACATGGGACATAGGTACTGGGTACCGTGAACCCAGGGCCTGGTGCCCAGATAATTGGCTAAGTATTGGCCAAGACAAAGTTTTGATATCTATTTCAATAGTATTCATACTAGTATCTATCAATAGAGAAAGTTTTCATATTTATCTGAATAGTATTCATACTAATATATATTAATGGAATCAAAATTTGGTGTGACTTAAGTAATCAAAGAATAAATTGTAGACTACGAAAGTTATTGGGCTGCAAGATGTATACGATGAAACAAAGGACATAGTTGTTTAATGCCGCAAACCCAAACATAATTGCCTAAGATTTGCCGAAGAGGAAATTTTTTGTATTTATTCCAATAGTACTGATATTAGTATATATGCACGGATATTATCAAATAGAAGAAGCTGCAATATATCCACCATACTCCATAGGAACATTGCGTCAACAATTCAGCCGCCTTGTTGTAGCTCATTAATTTATTCTATTTACAGAACCCGAAGAATAGAAGCAGGATGGGTCCTCCAATTTCTTTATTTAAATACAGGGCCGACACCACATAAGTATGGCCTATGAAAAATTATTCTTAAATGTAATATGTAAAGAAAGAACAAAGCATGTTTTATTTAGATTGAAGTAGTGGGCAACATAAACAAAAGCTTGTTCTTCATGTTTAACAACACAGGGGAAGAAGGTACAAAATACAATTAAAACAAATACCGAAAATTGGAAAATACTATTAAAAATTAAACCGAAATTATTCTATATTCAAATAAGATGGGTTACAAAATACCGTTGAGTCTATTTACGACAATGATTACAATTTTGCCTGCCATCGACCAATAAAAAATATGTGCATTGATGAAGCTTCTTCACAGTTTTCATGATGTTCAAACTCTTTATTCGTAAAATATGAGTTGAATATAAATTTTGGGTTTTGTACTTAATCGGTGATGCTAGGTACATCTATGCCAGTTTTTTGAATACCTTGTCTCTTCCAGATATGGCCTGCTTGCAATGATTGCTTATTCAACATTCCATTCTTTGTCAAGTATTAATTTTCCTCTGACTGATATTCTCCCTATATTCAATCATCTATTTGGTTGAGAAGCCTGCCTAAGGATTTGTATGCGGAACTTCTTTGCTTTATTATAGTAAATTGGAAGAAACGTCCAACCCATATGCAAAATGAAAATCTGTTGAGGCACATAATTTCTTTGGGCAACAGAGGTGTGGTAAGTGCATCAAATGTTGCAGAACGCACCAGCACAGGTGTGGCAAGTGTATCAAATGTTGCAGATGGCATAATATATATATATATTTCCTCATAGCGATGGAGGTATGGCGGCCCACAGAAAGGTCTGGAATGTTCGAAGTTGACTCCAAATATGTGGAGTCTGCAAATACATCCAGAGGAAACCAAACAAACTTTGACAAAGAACATGCCTTTTTGTCAAGCCAGCTACCAAACCCACATGCAACTCATCAAACTATGAAATAGAAACTTTTGTAGTGATAATATGTCGTTTATCCACCCATACAGTTTCTGTTACCTGCCTCTGGTTACATTTACAAATGGAGTAATATTTCGCGTCATTTACTAACATGATAGACCATTTTGCAAGCGACTGTAAATGTGTTGCCCTCGAGGAAGATAAATTATTCTGCGATCTGTACAATTCCATACACTTGCCAAATCCGTGTTGTTGGAAGAAGCTATATACTTAAACAAGTAACTATTTTGCACGCGACCTTAAAATCCATTACAATTCCCAGCAAGAAAACAAAGAAGTTCAACAAACAAATCTCCAGGCATCCTTTTCAACCAACCAAAGCATCGAATACAGGGAGAACACCAACCAGAACATACTTGTTCTTTTTTTTTGATTCTCTTTGAGTTTCTTTTATATAACAGAGTTTTTTTTTACTCAAAGCTCACGCCACATAAAACCAGTCTCTCTTCTTTCATCTGTCCCTCAATCGCATCTCTAAGTTGTCTTACATGTCCATGACCAGGAACATTAGAATGAAGGCACCCTAAAGCACAACTCTTTGATGATAGAGAGAAATGAAAATAAATATTTAAAAGCAACGCTGGATGATCTTCCGTAGATTTTGTGTTGATTCGTTTTAATGACAGATGTTCTCGATATTTTCGCTTATTAATGCCAATGTTTTCGAATATGTACGATGAATAGTGACTACCAACACGTATTAAAATTCTCATATCTGAGCAGATTTTCAAATCTAACATCTAAGATATGCACAATATTAAAGAGGGGCATGACGTTAAGGCCTCTGTGGGTGACACATTCGTGAACTATGCTGAAGCTTTTAAGAAAACTATAAGTGCAAAAGGCAAAAAAAAAAAAAAAAACCGTATTTTCACAAATTCAAAGTGCAGGCAAAAAGAAACTACCAGATCCCATAATAGTCACCTGTCTATTTATTTTAATGGGAGATGTCCTCGAGCTTTCCAGTTATTAAAGCCCATCTTTTCGAAATGAATAATATTAAAGAGGGACATGACGTCAAGGCCTCTGTGGGTGACACGTTCGTGAACTATGTTGAAGCTTTTAAGAAAACTAAAACTGCACAAGCCAAAAATAAAAATAAAAAAAATTCGCAAATTCAAAATGGAGACAAAAAGAAATTACCAGATCCCATAATACTCGCCTGTCTATTCATTTTAATGGGAGATGTCCTCGAGCTTTCCAGTTATTAAAGCCCATCTTTTCGAACCTGTCTGGTCGGTTCTGACTTTTGAAAGCATATTTAATGTGTATTGGGAAGCGCTGAAGGTAACGAGGATGGAGCCCTATGTAACGAACGTTACTACTATTTTTATGTTTTTGTGCAGGAGCGTATGTAAAACGTACCTAAAGAAAAGTAATTCGACAATGCTAGTTTTTTTTCCACATGAGCCCTTGAAATTCAAATAGTCCGCAAGTCTGATGTCAATTTGTATATCGCAGAACTCTCCATGCTATTTGTAGGACATAGAACAAAAAAATAAATTTTAGAGCCCACCATCCCCGGAACCCGCGATCCAAAAAATGCTTACTAATTTTTTTTTTGTCCACAACCGTATGTAAAACGTACGTAAACTATTTCGAGAATGTTAAATTTTTTGGACATGAGGCCCTTCAATTTCAAATAGTTCGCAAGTCTGATTGTCAATTTGTGTATCACGAAACTCTCCGATTGTCAATTTTCAACCGGTTACCTCGAGAACCCGCGATGCAAAAACTGGTGAAGTATGAGATGAGGGCTTCGTGCATGCTTTATATATCTACTTGATAAAATTACATATTTCCTATGTTTAATTTATGCTCTCCAGGAAACCTATAATTCGATAAATTTCAATCTCTTCTGTCCAAGAGCCCTTTTTTTTAAAGAAAACTAGTTCGGGAATGCTAATGTATACACCGAACACGACTTGTCATAGTTCGATACAACCTGCCCGCGAAGCTGCGTCCATAAAACTGACTAAGTATGCAACCGAACGACGGTCGGTCGGAATGATCGTGAAACTCTCCATGGTATTTGCAGGGCACGGAACAACAAAAGCCCAATATTTATCCCTCCACCCCAAGAACCCGCGATCATTAACTTATGCTGTCCAAGAAACCTATAATTTCATAAATTGCTTTCTCTTCTGTCAAGGAGGCCTTCTTTTAAAGAAAACTAATTTGGGAAAGCTAATGTGTACATCGAACACAACCTCTTATAGTTCGATAGAACCTATTCGCGAAGTCGTGTCCATAAAAATGGCTAACTATGCAATTGAACGACAATCGCTCACAATGACCACAGAAACACGAGAAACTATAGAGTCAAACACAATTTACAATAGGAGAGTAAAAGGGAGAGAACATGTATATCTTCCACACAACAAAATGCACTCTCATAACTATGAAATATATTTTGAGGCCGACAAAATATAACCATGAAATATATTTTGAGGTCGACAAACTCTGCTTCAACGTATAAGAGATGCAATTTACATCGCCTGCAATTCTTTAGTCTGTTATTTTAACTTAATAGTATTCTATGCAAACTGCACTGCAAATAAATGTAATCAGAGATCCAACCGCAGATGCAACATCCCAACATTGCAAACCCTGGGCAAACAAGAACAAACACCAAATAAGAACCCAACTAAGAAGCACCAAAAGACCCAAGTGCAGGCGCAGAACCACAACCCTGCAAAGTCGAATCAACCAACAATGAACAACATACAACGAAGAAAGAAGCAAGCATCAACCACCCCCCCAGGAACAATGTTGTTCCAAGCGCGATTGTAGAAACCCAAATGTGCAAACTGCAACAACACGAATAGGCAAGGAAGAACAACAACAACATGCGAATAAGAAATCAGTGCCATGCAAAAAACAAGCATGGACCATTGAACCAGCAATGTCGCTGGAGCATATAAATTTAAAAAATGGAAGAAATTGTCTTGTAACAAGCCTGTTAAGTAACCATTCAACACTACCAAGCCTATTAGGTAAACATTTAAGTCTGTTAGAAATGCACTGTAAACATTTAAGAAAAAAATTCAATGTGCCAGGTCTCTGACGTATCCCAATTTTATTTTTATATTTTTAGTAACAATAGTTCGAACACCAGAGAATGTATTGGAAGGGCAAACTTTGGATATGCCACCATATCAAACATTGCCATAAATTTACCTAGCATAAAATGCTAAACCAAACATTCGAATTAATGCTAGCATTAATCCACGTTCGACCAATGCATAACAAAATATATGATTCAAAAAGACCATATACGATCAAATACTTTGGATATGCCAACATATATAACATTGAGAATAGCGAAGCTGGCAATAAGACCTCCAATCCCTTGTCCAATCAGATCATGACAAAGATGGTACTTTTTTTATATAAAAATCGATGTTTTTAGTTCCTTGGTTCCAACAATAGATACTATGGAAATATATGTGGTCAAAGAACAAACTAATATGAAGTCAACGATTTATCGATCGCTAGAGTCCCTCTACGCCTATGGCAGGGACTAATAAGAAAATGCAAAAGAACAAACTTTTTGAATAGGAGATTGTGATAAAGAGATTAGGGTTTTATATAACCATTCTTAACAAATAATTTAAGATAGCTTGACAATTATAATATAAGGCTCGACATGTCTCAATTTATCAACAACACAAATTTCAAAAAAATTTAGTTCAGAAATGATCAGTGGCTGAATTTAGATTCAATAGAGACGTCTCAATTTATCAACAATACAAATTTTGAAAAGCAAAAAGATTTAGTTGCAAAATTATCAATTACTGAATGTAGATTTTGAAATCCATAGGGAATAACAGTTCAAATACAACTCCTCAAAATAAGAAGTTAAAATACATTATGGATTGGATTAATTTGGGAGTAATCTTCTCTTCTCAGTTACTTTTTCTTAAGTTTTTTGGTTATTTATTTTTAAATTTTCGGTTAATCCATAATTCTAATTGATTTTCTAAACATCTAGGTTGGTTTAAAATAGACAAAACCCCTAAAGTAAGGTTCTGAAATACCATACAAAACTCAGACTACTCTTGAAAATCTGACCAAATTCAAACCCAAAAATTTAACTGAAAACGAATCTATTTGCTACCTAGTTAGTTGAAAAACAGGGACTTGAACTGGTTCGAAGCAAGCATTAACTAAGAGTCTGCATCGTCCAGATGATGTGTGGAATTGGAGTGGCCGAACCACGTGTGGGGAAAGTGCTTCATTTAATTAAAGAGTTTATTTGGACGAGAGAGCATTTATTAGGCAACTAGCATTGCCCATAATAAATATTTAAATAAAGTTAAAACATATTTACTACAAATTCGCATTTATTAAGATTGTGCAGGATACTTAAAACAAAACAAAATAAATATTTATTGCATTTATGATGTTTACCAATTGGCTATGTGCGCCTGTGCAATCTCTCCACAGTCGAGATGGTAACACAGCGAATACCAACCATAAAATCAAACTCAGTGGATATGGTAAAGTCAAGTAGACTAACATTGTTAAAAATTGATTTGGTGTAGTGATATTATTTATCTGCATACAAGTCTCACTCCCACTTCTTTGTCAGTTTGACTTGTTGTTTTTGTTAGTAATTGTTTTTTTTCCCAATAATTTAGGGTTTACGTTGATACAATTTTGGAAATGAAGAGAATTAATTGGAGATTTTATAACCCTCAAATTTAAGAAAAAACAAATTATTTTATAGTGTGTTGTTTTGGTTAGTAATTGTTTTTTTTTTCAATAATTTAGGGTTTACGTTGATACTATTTTGGAAATGAAGCGAATTAATTGGAGATTTTATAACCTTCAAATTTAAGAAAAAACAAATTATTATATAGTGTGAAGAGAAGGATCGTTTTTTTTTAATAATATAATAATAATAAAAAAATTAAATAAATAAATGTTATATGTATTATAATGGAAAGGAAATAATTTATTTAAGTATTGAATATATTTATAATTTTTTTTTTCATATATATTAAATATATTTATAATTATAATTAAATAGAGTGGAAATAATCATTCAATTTTGAATCATCTTGTTACCTTTAGGATTATTGCAAAGGAGTTCTCGAATACTAAAATCAATATTTTTTGTTGTTTTGTTGATTTCATAAAAACTTTTGACATGGCTTCTAGGAAAAACCTTTGCAATAGGTTGGAAGAGATAAAAGTGCCTCTCGAGTTGAGGGCTGTTGCAATAAGGATGTATGAGAACTTTATTGCTAAGTTTAAAAATACCGAGGGATGGTCGAAAGAGATTAACTGCAATATTGGAGTCAAACAAGGTTGTCCCTTGTCTCCTACCCTTTTTGGCATATACATTGACAAGTTAGAAGATTGCTTGAAAAACACAGGTTGTGTCGGCCCTACTCTCAGTGGTATAGTCATCAATCTTCTTCTTTATG
>ML804742.1:174981-231347 GCA_009831015.1 Picea engelmannii
ACATAACACCAAAAATGGCATGACATGTACTATCCATATAGAATAGTATTATCTGAAAATATATCATAACTCATACCGTTACCCATCAAACAAACTTGGGTCCATTACCCAAACCTGGGGTCTCCAACTTCTCATGGCCATAATTCTCAAACCATGAGGAGTTATGTGACATTCCACATACCACCAAAAATGGAATGACAAGGACTATCCATCTAGGATAGTTTCACCAACAATTTCCTTGATCTTCATCTCATTATTCCTCATACAAACATGGGTCCTCCAACCTTTCTTCTAGGATAAATCAATTCGTAAAGCGTCTTCCCGTGAGGGCTTTCACCATAAGGGGACCACTTTGGAGTTCATCCGTTTGTAAACCTTATCAATAATGATAAGACAATAATGAGAGAATGGGTCCTCCAACCATTCTTCTATACATTTTCCCAACAATGCATCATATACCAATGGAACCACATCGATCCATCTTCATCATGTATCAATGACAACTCATTGATCCATCTTCATATATGCATTCTCATCAAGGACAATACATATTATATTACATAAATCATCAATCAATCAATCCTTTGACATCAATCAATCACTTGACATCAATCAATGACATCAATCAATCAAACCATTGGCATCAATGACAACATGATCCAACAGCATTGACATTCCTTGAATTATCATGCCTTTCCATGACATGCCATGAATTTCCTTTCCTTGACATGCCTTGCCTTTCCTTGAAATGCCATGCCTTGCCATGCATTTCCTTTACTTGACATGCCTTGCCTTTCCTTGACATGCCATGCCTTGCCATGCTCCTTACCTTGACATGTCATACCTTGCCTTGGAATTTCCATTCTTTTCCTTGACATTCCATGCCTTGAATTAACATGCCATTTCCTTGCCTTGGTTCCCAAGGGACCATGGGACCAAGATTCCCATGAGACCATGAGTCCCACAGGACCACAATGCCCACAATCACCCGAGAAAAGGGTTTTGAAAATTGACCCCCAATGTTGGATTTGAATTGTGCCTCATTGAGAAAAACTCTAGTTCTGTAGATCCTCTAACAAACACTTTTTTGGATGATGGAATCATAGGATAGGGGTCCCCCTAGGTGGAATCCGATGCCAAGAGTCCAATATAATTAACTATTTGTCAATCCAAGGCACGACTTGCCTGTTATGGTGAGTTGCAACTCTCCTTCTGAATCCATTCAGGGAGACAATGACAATTTGGTCCGGTGGAACAAAATCACAATTGAGTGACGTAACTAAGTTCTGTAAGATTCATAAGGTCCATATGGAAAAATCCCACATGACCAAGGTTCCCACAATCCCTTGAAATAGGGGTTGTGGAATTCGACCCCCTGTGTTGGATTTTCTTTGTGCCTCACTCAACAAAACCCTAGTTCCAGAGATCCTCTAACAAACACTTTTTCAGGCAATGAAATCATAGGAGAGGGCCCCCACTGGATATAATTAAATGCCAAGAGTCCAATGGAACTAAAGGTTCATCAATTTGAGGCACGATTTGCATGTTATGGTGAGTTGCAACTCACCTCCTGAATCCATTCAGGGAGACAATGACAATTTGGTACGGTGGCACAAAATCACAACCGAGCGACGTAACTAATTTATGTAAGCTCTGAAAGGTTTGTATGGCCAACACCGATGCGACTATGGTGCCCACAATCACCTAACACATGGGTTTTGAAATTCGACACCCTGTGTCGGATTTGCATTGTGCATCACTAAGAAAAACCTTAGTTTCGAAGATCCTCTAACAAACACTTTTACGGGCGATGGAATCATAGGAGAGGGGTCCCCCTAGCTAGAATCTGGTGCCAAGAGTCCAACAAAACTAATGGTTCATCAATACGAGGCAAAGTTTGCGTGTTATGGCGAGTTGCAACTTGCATCCCGAAGTCATTTAGGGAGACAATGACAATTTGGTCTGGTGGCACATAATCACAACCGAGCGACGTAACTAATTTTTGTAAGCTCTGGAAGGTCCATATGGACAACGCCCATGCAACCACGGTGCCCATAATCACCCGACACATGGGTTGTTAAATTCGACCCCCTGTGTCAGATTCCCATTGTGCCTCACTGAGTAAAACCCTAGTTCCGAAGATCCTCTAACAAACATTTTTCTGGGCAACGAAATTAGAGGAGAGGGGTCCCCCTAGATGGAATCTGGTGCTAGGATCTGAGACACGGTTTGTGTATTATGGTGAGTTGCAACTCACCTCTTGAATCCATTCAGGGAGACAATGAAAATTTGGTCTGAGGGCACAAAATCACAATGAGGAGACATAAATGAGTTCTGTAAGATTTTGAAGGTCCATATGGCCAACGACCATGTGACCACGGTTTCCATAATCTCCCAACACTGGGGTTGTGAAATTTGACCCCCTGTGCTAGATTTGCATTGTGACTGCAAGACTCTCAGGCAACGAGCAACCCTTGATCAGTTAGTTCTATGCAGTCCATTGATTTTTTGTAGAGTTTAAGAGCAAATATTGTTATCTTAGTGAGCGTTAAGCCTCTAAGATGAACAATCTGCCTCCTTTTGTATTCTATTTTCAGGGGAAACCTTGGTTTTAATATAAATTCTTTTATTTAACCAAAAAAAGTACTCAAAGAATTCATCAATGTCAAACTTTAGATTAATTTGTGGTATTTTTTGTCATTTTTCATGATTTGAGACCATAAGATCATAAAGCATGGTTGCATAACAACCTTTTTAATAAATTTATTAGGGTTTATGTTCCTCCAGAAAGTTGTCATGGACAAATATAGCTCCCAAGGCCAGGTTTCTACATAAGATAAAACAAGATAATATTATTTTAATGTCCAACAAATGACCACAATAAGTAGGAAAATGGGACTAAAAAAGAGTACATCCACTGTAGGTAGATAGTGGAAGTGTGAAATAAACACCTATATCGATGCTATCAGAGGAAGATAAAGATAGAGTTCTAAATATTGGCTAAAATAAACTACAAGAGAAGGTACAATTACATGATAAATGCTAAAAATCAAAACAAACTGCATTAAAGTTTTTTGTATTCATTGCATCCTTGTAAACCCAAGAAATAAGGTTTGTATTTCTTAATAGGTTTTTTCCGGACCAAAAAATAAGCAGTAGTCAAAGAATAATTTCTAAGACTCATCCCCTAACTCAACCCAGTTATGTTCATCTCTAACTATTTCACCTCTTACTCTACACTTCATTTTCTACAAAACAATTCTCAACCTCAACAACCTCCTCCTCCAAAGAAACATTATAGGGGTTGGAGTTAAGAAATTCTCTTTAGTACTTTGTCGATATTTACATTCCTATCCCTTTACCACTCTCTACACACACAACCACTGACCCTAACCTATTAAAAAGTCATTTATCTTCCAAATGCTTGGTTTTTACTAGAGAATATGACCCTCTCTTCCAATAGGCTTACAATCCAACTCCCAAATTATTGAAAATCGTTTGCTATACTTCATGGAAGCTAAATGAAAATTTTTAAGCTTGAAAGCCAATTTCAACTTATTATTCTCTTAGCTAATATTGAGGCCAACCATTAATGGGAGATTAAAAGACCCCATGGTTGAACATAAAACTTCCATGACACTATTCAAGGAGCTAGTAAACTAGATTTGAATTTCCACAAAGCCTATCTAATCTAGCCAACACCATCCAATTCCCTTTTTTCTTATTAAACAAAGTGCATTGTCCCAGTCTCTTGTTGTGCTACCATTTCAAATTCCTTGTGATACCATTTCAAATTTAGATAAATTATGTGCAGGATATGTTGACTACTATTCCAGGGCAATCTCTCAATGAGAGAAGAATAGGCCAAATCTTTTCCTACAAAGAGATGGGAGCATAGACTGAACAATAACCAATAATTTTCCTACAACCATTAACATTAACCAAAAATATTGATTATCAATATATCACCCCTTATAAATAGTATCAAGACCTCACCCCTTATAAACAATACAATATGTCAACCATGGTTCAATGACACACATTTCCCCACCTTTTCCCTGAGGATAATCTAGCACCAGTACAGTGATTCCATTCAAAATCAACAAACCATGTTAATTAATTGAAGTAACTGACCATCAATTCTTCTAAACATACATTTTATTGTGTTTTTTGCAACATCATCCACATTATATTTTTTGTACATCTCAATAGCACCCCTCATGTTTCGAACATAAATTTAATCTTTATTGAGAAGGTGATTGGAAATGTCCTCTATTGCTTTGAAAGCATCATCAAAATCTATGCAGGTTTGTTATCATAAGAAACATTCTATTGCAAGATGTCGGTTGCAACTACAAGCTAAGCTTGATATGAATGAGAGAGGGCCTTTATCTATCCTCTCTCCAAGCCACCACAATGAGGTTCCAAATTCCTTACAATGGTTTTATCCGCCTTTTGTTTTCTTGGAACTTATCCCTTACCCTTCACCTAAACAATAGAGTTAATATTGTTGACAAGGTATTTTTTTGGACCCATTTCTCATACATCTTTTGAAATAATGAAAGTTGAAATAATGAAGATAGATTCTGACAGAGAGGTGTATCTTAGCCAATACCAGAGCAATGATCTCAAGGTGAAATGGGATATCAACAAGGTTTAGAGGAAATTTTCTCGAGCAACCAATTTAAAACCTTCTCTTTTTGAAATATTAGTAGTTTCTATAATTGATACAAGCATGGAAAGAAGGTTTTAACATGTATATAATAAGTAAAATTATGAGGATAGAGTGGAAAAAAAGAGGATGATTAATATAATACAATAATGGTTTGTGAACTCTAAGATCAACCATTTTGTAAATCTTTGTGCTTTTGTTGGGTTTAGATAGTATATAATGGATCCTTCCTCCCCTTTGATGAAATAATACAGAATGGAAAAATTTCCAAAATGCGCCAAAGGTAGAGAAGCTTCAAAGGCAAATAATACAACCTAAGAAGAATATGAAGAAGAGGGAAAATAGTACAAAAGCCATAGGGATGTTGTGCATGCCAATTTGGCATGCACATTAGCCAATAGGGATGGTGTGCATTCCAAGGGATGGTGTACACCAAGGGACCCATGTATGAGTGAGGAATACAAAACATTATTATTGTGTTATTAAAAAGGAAAGAACATGAAAATAAATGATTTATGGGCCCATCAATTATAAATTAAAGTTCTTACTAAGCCACGAAAGAAAATACCCCAATAAGATGAGGACCAACGAAAACAAACTAGAGAACCTCCTACCAAGATGAGTGGGTTGGAAAAGGTATTGCAAGACTTGTCCATGACATTGGTAATGGAGATGGCATAAGTGGTAGATGAAATTGTCCAACAACTATGCCATAAGGTGAATAATCTCAACAAAGTATTGCATAACTGGTATGAATCCACTACTTGGAAAACATGTCCAGTTGTATGAAAATAATTCTACCCAAAATATGTCATAAAATAATAAGAGATAATTCCTCAAAAGCGGGTCCCAACAATGAAGACTTGATAAAGTACTCAATACAAACCTGAGTAAATATAATATTTTTCCTAAAAGTGAACCACTAAATGGAAAGAGAGTCAAATTCTCTACATAATTCCTTTGGCCAAATCAAAATCAAAGCACATATGAAAAAAAATGATTGACTAAGATTTTTATAAAAAAATGTCCAAGTGAAGAGGTCTTCATCCTTAGAAAAAAACATCTCAAAAAAAGATACAAGTGTGGTGTGCAACCACTCATTGAAAATCCAAGAGAATGTTATGCACAATGATTTATATGAAATTCAAAACCAATTCCATATGTAGTATATATGATCAAAATATTATTGATACCTCTAAGATTACAATAAAATTGGAATATAAATTCCAATAAAGGAAAATAAGGCCCATTACTTCCAACAAATAATCCCTGATCACATGGTGTCCCATTGAAGCATGGATTCATAAAAAAAAAAGTTAAATTCATACAAATACACATTCACATAGTGTCCCATAAAACCATCGGTTCATAAAAAAATACTTACGAAGTCCTCTCACATGGTGTCCCATAAAACTATGGATTCATAAAAAATAAAGACAGATACATACAAAACCCTCTTGTCAAGTACTCCTATAAAACCATGAGTTCATAAGAAACAATGAGAAATACATACAAAGCCCTTTTTGTCAAGAAGTCCCATAAAACCATGGGTTCATGAAAATAAAAGGTAAATACATCCAAACCCCTCTTTGTCAAGAAGTCTCATAAAACCACGAGTTCATAAAACACAAAGGGAAGTATATACAAATCTCTTTTTTTCAAGAAGTTAAATGGATTCATTAAAAAAAAATCAAATACATACAAATCCCTCTTTGTCCTCTTTGTCAGTTCATAAAAAACAAAATGTTTGATTAAAAAACAAAAGAAAATACATACAAAGCCCTCTTTGTCCCTTTTGGTTGTTCATAAAAAACTAAGGCCAATACATACAAAGCCCTCTTTGTCAAAAAGTGCCAATATACCAAAATCCTCTTTGTCAAGAGATGCCATAAAACCAATTTGGCATGCACAACACTCCAAGGTCTAGTGTGCATGCCAAGTTGGCATGTACACCAGCCCTATGGCTTCTATGCATGCCAAATTGGCATGCACACCAACCAATAGGGTTGTTGTGCATGCCAAATGGTGTGCATGACAATTTGGCATGCACACTAGCCCTAGGGTTGTTGTGCATGACAAATTGGCATGCACAACAACCTTATTGGTTGGTGCACATGAAAATTTGGCATCGACACCAACCCAAGGGTTGGTGTGCATGCCAAATTGTCACGCACAACAATCCAAGGGTTGGTGTGCATTTGACATGCACACCACCCAATAGGGCTGGCATGCATGCAAAATTGGCATGTACACCAGCCCTTGGGATACTGTGCATGCCAAATTGACATGCACAGAACTAGTGTTTCTTCTATTCGAGGCATGATTTGCATGTTATGGAAAGTTGCAACTCGCCTCCTGAAGCCATTCAGAAACACTGTGACAATTTGGTCTGGGGGCACAAAATCACAATCGGGTGACGTAACTAAGTTTTGTAAGCTCCGAAAGGTCTCTATGGCCAACGCCCACATGACCATGATGCCTACAATTGATCGACACAAAATTTGTGAAATTCAACCCCCTATGCCAAATTTGCATTGTGCCTCACTAAGCTAAACCCTAGTTCCAAAGATCCTTTAACAAACACTTTTTTGGGCGACAAAATCAAATGAGAGGGGTCCCTCTAGTTGGAACCCAGTGCCAGGAATCCAACAAAACTGACGTTTCTTCGATCTAAGGCACAATTTACGTGTTATGGTGAGTTGCAACTCACCTCCTGAAGCCATTGAAGGACACAATGACAATTTGATTTGGGGTCAAAAAATCACAACCGGGTGATGTAATTGCATTTTGTAAGCTCCAGAAGGTCGGTATGACCAACTCCCACATGACCACGGTGCCCACAATCACTCGACAAAAGGGCTTTGAAAGTTGACCCCCTTTGCCAGATTTGCATTGTGCCTCACTAAGATAAACCCTAGTTCCATAGATCCTCTAACAAACACTTTTCTGGACGACGAAATCATAGGTGAGGGGTCTCGCTAGTTGGAATATTGTTTCAGGAGTCCAACATAACTAGTGTTTCACCAATCCGAGGAATGGCTTGTGTGCTATGGCGAGTTGCAACTCGCCTCCTGAAGCTATTCATGGACACAATGAAAATTTGGTTAGGGGGCACAAAATCACAATCGGGCAATGTAATTGAGTTATGTAAGCTTGAGAAGGTCCGTATGACCAATTCCCATGCGACCACCATGCCCATAATTTCCTGATACAGGGGCTTTTAAATTTTATCCCTTGTGTGAGATTTGCATTGTGCCTCACTAAGCTAAACCCTAGTTCCGAGGATCCTCTAACAAACACTTTTATGGGCAACATAATCATAGGAGAGGGGTCCCTCTAGCTGGAATCTGGTGCTAGGATTCCAACAGAAATAGCATTTCATTGATCAAAGGCACAGATTAGGTGCTATGGAAAGTTGCAACTCACCTCCTAAAGCCATTCATGGACACAATGACAATTTGGTCTTAGGGTGCAAAATCACAACCAAGCGACGTAACTGAGTTCTGTAAGCTCTAGAAGGTATGTATGACCAATGCTCATGCAACCACGATTCCCACAATTTCCTGACATGGGGGCTTTTAAAGTAGATCCCCTGTGTCAGATTTACATTGTGTCTCATTGAGATAAACCCTAGCTCTGGATATCCTCTAACAAACACTTTAGTGGGTGATGAAATCATAGGAGAGGGGTCCCACTAGCTAGAATCTGGTGCCATGAGTCCAACAGAAATGGATTTTCATCGATATGAGGCACATTTTGCATGATATGGTGAGTTGCAGCTCACCTCCTGAAGCCATTTAGGGACACAACAACAATTTGGTTAGGGAGAAAAAAATCACGACCGGGCGACATAACCTGAGTTCCATAAGCTTCAGAAGGACCATATAGACAACGACCACATGAACATAGTGCCCACAATCGCCTGACATGGGAGTTATGAAATTTGACTCCCTGTGCCAGATTTTCAATGTGCCTCATTGAGCTAAACCCTATTTTTGAAGATCCTCTAACAAAAACTTTTTCGGGTGATGAAATCACAGGAGAGGGCCCCCCCTAGATGGAATCTCGTTCCATGAGTCCAACATAACTGGTGTTTCATTGATCTGAGGCATGGTTTGTGTGCGATGGCGAGTTGCAACATGACTCCTGAATCCATTCAAAGACACAATGACAATTTGGTTTAGGGGCGCAAAATCACAATCAGTCGACATAACTGAGTTTTGTAAGCTCTGGAAGGTTTGTATGATCAATTCCCACATGACCACGGTGCCCACAATTGCCCCACAAAGGGGATTTGAAAGTTGACCCCCTATGCCAGATTTTCATTCTGCCTCACTGAGATAAACTCTAGTTTTAAAGATACTCTAACTAACACTTTTTTGGGCAACAAAATCACAAGAGAGGGGTCCCACTAGTTGGAATCTAGTGCCAGGAGTCCAACAAAACTAGCATTTCATTGATTCGACGCACGGTTTGTGTGTTATGGAAAGTTGCAACTCACCTCCTGAAGCCATTTAGGGACACAATGACAATTTGGTCTGGAGCACAAAATCACAACCGGGAAACGCAAGTAATTTTCATAAGCTCTGGAAGGTTCCTGTGCCCAACACCCATGTGACCAAGATGCCCACAATCACCCAACACAAGAGTTGTGAAAGTCAACCCCCTGTGACAGATTTGTATTGGGCCTCACTAAGCTAAACCCTAGTTTCATAGATCCTATAACAAACACTTTTTTGGGCGAGGAAATCACAGGAGAGGGGTCCCCCTATTTGGAATATGGTGCTAGCAGTCCAACATTACTGGAGTTTCATCGATCCGAGGCATGATTTGCATGCTATGGTGAGTTGCAACTCTCCTCCTGAAGCCATTCAGGGACATAATGACAATTTGGCCTAGTGTCACAAAATCACAACCGAGCGATGTAAATGAGTTTCGTAATCTTTGAAAGGTTTGTATGACCAATGCCCACATGACCACAATCCCATAATTTCCATACACAGGGGATTTGAATGTTGACCCCTGTGTTGGATTTTCACTATGCCTCACTGAGTTAAACCCTAGTTCCAGAGATCCTCGAACAAATACTTTTATGGGTGACAAAATCACAGGAGAGGGGTCCCCCTAGTTAGAATCTGGTGCCAGGAGTCCAACAAAACTAGTGTTTCGTCGATCCAAGGCACATTTTTCATGTTATAGCGAGTTGGAAGTTGTGTCCTGAAGCCATTCATGGACACAATGACAATTTGGTCCAGGGGCACAAAATCACAATCAAGTGACGTATCTGAGTTTCGTAAGCTCCATAAGGTCCATATGGTCAACACCCATGCAACCAAGGTGCCCATAATCACTCGACATAGGGGTTGTGAAAGTTTACCCCCTGTGTCAGATTTCCATTGTGCCTCATTGAGATAAACCCTAGTTCTGTAGATCCTCTAACAAACACTTTTATGGGTGACAAGATCATAGGAGAGGGGTCCCCCTAACTGAAATTTGTTTCCAAGAGTCTCACAGAACTGACATTCATCTATTTGAGGGATGGTTTGCCTTTTATGGCATGTTTTTTCTCACCTCCTAAAGCAATTTAGAGACATAATGACAATTTGGTATGGGGGCACAAAATCACAACCGGGTGACATAACTGAGTTTCGTAAGCTCTGGAAGGTCTATATGGCCAACGCCTATGTGACCACGATGCCCACAATCGCCTGACACAAAAGTTGTCAAATTCGACCCCTTGTGTCGGATTTTCATTGTGCTTCACTGAGCTAAACCCTAGTTCCAGAGATCCTCTAACAAACACATTTTCTGGGTGACAAAATCATAGGAGAGGGGTCCCCCTAGCTGGAATCCACTGACAAGAGTCCTACAGAACTAGCGTTTCTTCTATCCAAGGCATGATTTGCGTGCTATGGCGAGTTGCAACTTGCCTCCTAAAGCCATTCAGGGACACAATGAAAATTTGGTCTGGGGGCACAAAATCACAACTGGGTGACATAACTGAGTTTCGTAATCTCTAGAAGGTCTGTATGACCAATGCCCATGTGAAAAAAAATTCCCAAAATCACTCGACACAAGGGCTTTGAAAGTTGACCTATGTGTCGGATTTGCATTATGCCTCACTGAGCTAAACCCTAGTTTCAAATATCCTCTAACAAACACTTTTATGGGCAACAAAATCATAGGAGCCCCCCCCCCCCCCNAGCTAGAATCGAGTGTCAGGAGTCCAACAGAACTAGTGTTTCGTCAAATTGAGGCACGATTTGCCTGTTATGATGAGTTTCAACTCACCTCCTGAAGCCATTCAGGGACACAATGACAATTTGGTCTAGGGGCACAAAATCACAACTGGGTGACGTAACTGAGTTTCTTAAGCTCTAGAAGGTCCATATTGCCAATTTCCATGCGACCACAATGCCCACAATCGCCCGACACAAGGGTTTTGAAATTTCCCCCCCTGTGCCAAATTTTCATTCTGCCTCACTAAGCTAAACCCTAGTTCCAAAGATCCTCTAACAAACACTTTTCTAGGCAAAAAAAACATAGGAGAGGGGACCCCCTAGCTGGAATCCATTGCCAGGAGTCCAACAGAACTGATATTTTGTCTATCCAAGGCACAATGTAATTAGAAACATGCCTCCTTTTAGAGGAGGAGAAGGGGGTTAAAATCATGATGAGGTACATGATAATGATGAGTATGAATATAATTTATCTAGAACATAATTTACCTAGACAGGAGGAGAGGGGGAAGCACCTCAAATTTTAGTAGAATAAGTACTTTTCCAATGAGAAATATAAACCTAACAATAGGTCTTTTCCATGATCCAAAGCACGAGTTTCAAGGACATCAAATATATGGGAAATATGAACAAGGCCCATCTGAGCTACCAATTATTGATAAAATACCCAAAGGCCTAGGGATGAGATCCACTCCAAATACACCACTTGATGAAAATGAATATCTACATTCTATATTTACCCCACCAACAAATAAGAACGATGAATGTGAGAATATGATAGGGGCTTTGAGTTAGAGGACTCTAGTCCTTGTTATTATCAAGCCATGTCAACCCCATTAGGAGAAATATGCTCGAGATGGGAAACAAGGATCAATACAAACATTTGTTTTATTTTACCATTCCATTATTCTAAGACTCTATAAGAGAAAGAGAGAAAAGGGGCCAAAACTTTTTCTATAGTTTCATTAGAGCCTTTTGACTCAAGGTACAAATAAATAAACAATGGAACACAAGAAATGGAAATTGACATATTAACATAACAATATCCAACTAAGCTATTGAAAGTAAACTAATGATACCTTATTCACCATCGAGATTGTTATCACATGGAGTTGTCAAGGGTCACATGTACTCACTGTTAACACCTAAGTTTGTACCCTTGCCTCTCTCTCTCTCTCTCTGTCTCTTTCTCTGTCTCTGTCTTTCTGTCTCTCTCTCTCTCTCTTCTGCATACCAAGTCCTAGAAGTTTTCTCTTTGACTGGTAAAGGCATTTTCCCTTTTTGTTTAACAAATTGGTTTCCCTTGGTGTCTTGCTTGACTAAGTCCTGACCCGAAGCCTTTTTGTTTCACTCGAAGGATGAAAACTCATCACCATTTTGTTTTAATTACTAGTCTTTTTGTTTTCCTAAGCTTACAACAAGTCATCCAAGTCCTTTCTTGTACAGGAAGCGTCAAGCGCAACATTCAAAAGCCACCCGTTTCGAGTGGGAAATTCAAGCAGTGAGTGGGTTCGATTTTCAACCATCAGATCTAGGTAAAGATCCAGTCTCGATCGTCGGATATCACTATAGAGAGATAACCGACAGGAGGGCATTGCGGAGGTCACGAGAAGGATATGAAATTCTGGAGAAAAAGTCACTCGGGGAATTTCCAGTCAAGTAGTGTGCAAAAATACCATAGCTCTGAAGCCCAGAGTTCATCTCGGTCGTCCAAAGAAAGAAGACACGCGATGCCAGATCCATCACTCCAGAAGTGTGGCAGTCCGAAGGATCGAAAGAGACATACATTTAAAACTCCCGAGCTCCGAATCCTGGAGTTCATCTCAGCCGTCCAAAACAAGAAGACACGTGACGCCAGATACCTCACTTTAGAAGTGCGATGCTCTAGAGGATTGAAAGAGCCGTACTTTCAAATCTCCCGAGGCCTGAAGCAATGGAGTAAATATGGGTCATCGATCGCTATAGGATGCATGTCAACAGATTGAGAATTTTGGAGCAATATTACTCCGGAAGAAAGCAACAGAGTGGGGACGCAGAACTCTTGAAGAGCCGGGAGCTAGAGTAGACCTCAGCCATCCATGGAAGAGGACGCGTGGAAAAATATCTACCAGCCCGGGGAAAGTTACTCTGGAAGAACATTGAAGTAATGGGGCATGAACTTCCAGAGGCTGGAGCACCGGAGTTCGCTCAAGATGTTGGATCGGGGAGGACAGTTGTGAGGATATCTGACACTCCAGAAGAGATTCATTCCAGAGGGTTGTGTTTGTGAAATTTTGGAAGTAGCCGAAGCACAAAGTTCTGGAGTGCCTTTTGAATATGTTTTGGGTCATAGCCCGAGGTCACGTTAGAGAGAGAGGCCAAGGACACATGGTGCTCATTCATCAAAAGTTGTGACTGCATATTAGCGTTAGGCCGCCACTTCAGCTGTGGGAGTCATTCTCTGAGAAATATTCTTGTTCAGCATAAAATATCCCTAGCACCAAAATTGCCCCCCCCCCAAGAAGAATTAAAGAGGTTCTAAAGTTAGGGGGAAGGTAAAGCTTTAACGATGGTGCTAAAATAGTGGGATTTCCCAGATCTCATATTGTGACCAAACTAATGACCAAACTCCATTTAGAGGCCACAACATGTTTGGACATTAAAATATTTGAGTCGGACGAAATCTAAACCGCAGTTTTTGGGGAGAGTGATGTGGAAAAATACAGTGCATTTCGGGCTCAAAAGAAATATGGTTACAAACTTCTTTCGGAGACTCTGAATTCACGTGCTCATTTAGCGTTATACCTCATTGAAACAAGTGGTCTCCCCTTAGTTATCAGGCCTTGTATCGATCCCGAGGAGATATCAGTTAATGGACACTGGTTGGTAGTTGAAACCTCGACTCACTCCATAAATAGAAGTCATGGAAGCCTTGGCCGAGGAGACATAATTGTCAACACGAGGAAGATACATGCATAGTCCGATAGAGAAGGTACACAGGTGGAAATATTTATATGAGATGGCTAGATCAGATTACACTTCTAGCAGTTGTGAATGGATCTGAGTATAAATAGATCAATGTAAGAAATTGTTAAGGTCGTCAACTGGTTGAGCATAGCTCCCTATGTTGTAATATTTTGATGACAAAGTTGTTATCTGGTTTTGTATGAGACTTGATACTTTCGCATTAATAGAATTCATATTCTTTGATCCTCTTGTGTAAACTTTGTTGAAACACTCGAGCATGGAGGATTCAGTCGAGGGTCGTAGTTGTACTGTAATGTAGGTTTGATTATAATGATGCTATGACCTATTCTAGTACTTTCCCTTTGTTATCTTATTCCCATCTTATGATGAAATGCTCGTGCATAGAGGATCAAGATGAGTTGTTGTAGTCGCATGTTAATGGAGGTTTGATTATTATGCTACTGTGACATATTTCAGTGTCTGAAATTTGAGTTCAAGATTGCTCTTGTTCTCGATTTTTTCTTCACCAAGCTGCTTGAAAGTTGGATGCCCATGGAAGACTTGTCCACCTTTCTCACTAATTATTCACTCTGCTCACCTTTAACCCTAAACCACTGACTGAAGTTAATGAGGATCTCGTTTCCCTATGCATTTCTATTCCAGTTCCTGTGTTAAAACGTTCTTGTACCAAGCTATGTCCATTTGACCTCCACTCATAAAACCAACCTCCACCAAACATTCTAATGGGTATTGGGCTTATCCTCTTGCAATATGAGGGTGACTCTCAGTGCCAACACAGATAACAAAATCATACCACTTTTTGTCTTGTATTATCTCAAATTCTAATTGTGATGGATAATGGTCATATTGTTTTTCCTGTCAAAACATGGCAGATGGACTAGTTAAAGTAATTAATATCCAATCATTTTCTTTTTTGTACAAATTTAAAAAAAAATATCATTTCAGATATTCCCAGGACTTACAAACTTTCATATTAAGGCTTCTAAACCTGTTTTTCCACTTTGATGTTTGGCACGAAATTAGGTAAGCATGGCCTTTGAGGCCTTGTCCTAACACATACACTAATTCAATTTAATTATGAAACAGTAAAATATAAAATTCATTTAATGAATTTGAAATAATCTAGTGTCGAAAATTCAAATATTTGTATGCTCTCCTCACCATACTTCCTATGTGCATCTTCTCTATCATATGATTTCACGAGATCTTTCCATACTTTCATACTTACATCAATTAGCCTTCTTTTGTTCCTTAGCTCGAGAGGAATTCCTTTTATCTTTTTCATTTGGTTGCAACGAAATCTCTTGCAATTTTGATTCATTTGTTTGTTTATCTGCTTTACTGACAAACCTGTCCAAAATTCAGTCTCCATGTCATTGATGACTTTTTTTTGAAGGTGCAAGGGTATCTTTGAGAATGGAAGATGTAGATTCTCTTTGAAGCATTGAAGGCATGATTCCTTCAACCTACACATGAACACTTTCCTGGCATCTATCATTCTAATATTCCCGGAGACAACATCATATTCTACCTTGGTTTTGTATGTACCAATGCAAGATGCATAACATGTACTGGTGGTGGAACAAATCTATGACCTAAGAGTGGTTGGGAAATTGGACGTCTCTTCTCCCTATTCCACATTCTTAACGGTTATTGAGATTGATTTTCTCCTTGATATTTTGCACAATCTAGGAATTGATGGGTAAGCAATTGATTCCCTTTGACAGGGTTGGTTTGGTTGGACTGTTTAAGTGCCTTTAGTATATCGTTCTTCGACATATTTGACAAGCATAGAAAATTCCATACCTTCTAGTTTCTTCACTGCTTCTACCCTCAATATAGAAGCCATTGCCTCTTTCGGTTTCTCACTGTCATGTCCCTATATATGTACAATAAATTTCTTATTTTAAATTTAAAAAATAAATAAATATATACCCTATATATAGAGGAAATTTCTTCTTTTATAATTTTGAAATAGAAAACTAAACAATACAATTCAAACAAACAATGGAAACATGTACAAATCTATAATATGAGTACGAAATACCTCATTTTAGAAAGAATTGGATCCATTTGCTTGTTTCCCTCTATTGTTTGACATTTTTTTGGCATCCTAGGGAAACAATTTTCCTCTAGACTCTGGAAAATCCATTTTATTTTCTTTGTACACGTTGAAACAGTCGATGGGATTATAGATTGCTCAATTGGTTATGGGTCAATGAGGTCAAGTGGATATAGATCATCTGTGGGTGATGCCTCCACCTCCTTTTCTATTCTCTATTTTGATGGGTGATCAATGAGATTTGTTATTGTTCCTCTCCATCGATCAACTGCCTCTATCTTTGCAAGTGAGGCTCTTCCCATGCTTTCCCATGCCTTTTCTCTTGATGGTTATTTTGGGTATGATATTTTTTTTACAATGCACAGGGACATGATATTACTTGCACATTCATGTACATGTTTTCTTTTAGGTGTGCGCGAGCTCTAAAATCGTGAATGTAGATTCGTGAATGCACAAAATTGGTTTTATTGCTTTCTTTTGGGTGCGCGTGGGATATATTGATTGAATTATTGCTTGAATTTGGTGTTATTAAAATCGTGAATGCTCGAGATCTATTAAATTATGGTGTTAATGTTGGTGTGTGCAGGCTCTATCATAATTTTTTTTTGTTTCTCTTTAATAATCGATGGTAAATTGGGCTCCATTAGTGCCAGATTTAGCGCCCCAACTTAATTACATTTTTTGTCCACTAGATGACACTAAATCCAGTGCTAATGGTGCCCAATTTAGCACCGGTTATTCAAAGAAAGAAAATCACAACCAACCAACCAATAATGGTGTTTCGTCGATCACAACCATGAACTCCACTTTGTTCTCTCCTTGCAACTTGAACACATGCAATGTACACCATGTCTCATGTTGCAATATTATTTACATCAAATATCAACAACACTATCAATGACTACTCACATGCCTTATGCACAACTTTGAGATTCCCATACAATCATTTTTTGTGCCAATAAAATTAAAATTCACATGACAACAATAAACAAAGCCCCCAACTTTTTTTCCTAACTAAGTGTTGCTCACCATGTCCAATATCAAGCACCATTATGATCACAAACTGACACAATCAAGTATTATTTCTCCACCAATGGCATCTCTCCTACCTTCATAGAGATACAACAATGTTCTTCTCATAAGGGACTTCCATGGGCAAATCCATAACCTGCAAACACAATCTACAAATCTCCCTCATGAGAGAGATTAGTCCCATGCTAGCTTTGATACCATGCAAAAATTTTGCAGTAAATGACTAACACCTAAACAAACCATAAATAAACAAATAAGAGGACCAATAGCACAACAATGGGACACTAAGGTTTCATTGGTAGAAACCTCGATATAAGGAGAAACCTCGACTCTCAAAGATGCATCTTTATATTTTCATGTGTTTTATTTAATGATTCATGAGGATGTTTTTAAATACAAAATATTTATTGGAACTTTCCCAATGACACTCCTCACTCCTCAAGATTTTCTCATGCTCCTCTTAGAAACAACACAAAATCTTACCATATCATTACAAAGTGCATACTAAACTTGCGTAAGATGGCAACTCAATGACATCTCATGTGACAACTACACAAAAATAAAGAGTTATTTCTAAAAACTGGGAGAAATCTACAATGCTTCTCCAAAAAAAGGGTTTTATTATAACTACGTGTTCATATGCTAATATATTACCTTTTAAAACAATAAAATTAAAAATTGTGTGAACTTCCTTGAGATGAAGAAGGAAGGAAGATTAAATACTCACCAATAGCCTAAATAAAAATACTAAATAGTAAAGATAGCTAGAAATAGAACTAAATCCTAATTTTTATCTATAACTATTGGCTTAGTCATCACACCACTATTTTCTTAATCATCAAGCTCATTAACTCCTACACTCTCCTCTTGATGAGTAATGCAATGAGTCCTAACTGTCTTCATAGTTCTTCAAATCATTGGACATTTGGAATGGCTTTGGTGAATATATCAACAACTCGCTTAGATGGATTTCTCCACCAAGTCTCTAATAAAAATATGATGGATTTCTATGTGTTTCATTATAATCACATGATTATTCATCATTACTATGGTGTTGAAATTGTGACAAAAAATTGTAGTTAGATGTTCTTGTTATAGTTTTAGTTCTATCAAGATCCTTCTACACTAGATGGCTTAACAATGTGTTGTTGTGGCAACAATGTTTTCAACTTCATCAAAGTATGGATACACATTTGCATGTTTCTTGCTACTCCATCATACAAATCTATATTGAAATGAGAAGAAAAAAAACTAGGCATTGATTTTTATCATTCATTGATCCAAGAAAACCTGACTCTATGTAACCTTGTAGATCAAGATTGTCACTAGAAACATAATTTATACCAAAACTTGCAGTCCCACTCACATATATTAATATTCTTTTTGATGTGCACCAATGGGATTCATGATCAGGATCCTACATGAAACAAGAAACTAGACTTACTACATACATAATGTGTTCCCTAGTTGTACTAAGGTACATCAAACTACCAAGCAATATTCTTGCTACTCCATCATACAACTCTAGATCCAAATGAGAAAAAATAATTAGGCAATTGATTTTCAATCATTCATTGATCCAACCCAACCTAAATATATGTAACCTTTTAGCTCAAGATTGCCATTGGAAAAATCATTTATACCAAAGCTTGAAGTACCACTCACATAGCTTAATATTCTTTTTAAATGCACACCAATGGGATTCATGAGGATCTTGCATGTAACAAGATATTAAAATTATTACATACATAATGTCTACCTTGGTTGTACTAAGGTACATTAAACTCCCAACCAAGATTCTATACAAAGTTGAATTCACCTTGGGAATTTCTTCGTTAGTGAGAGTGATGATGGAGTTGCAAATGCCTTGCATGGTTTCATCCCAAACTTATCTAATAAATATGTTGCATACTTGGCTTCAAAAATAAATATTCTTTCTCATTGCTAATACACTCCACACTAAGGTTATAACATGTCTTCTCCGTATCTTTTATTTCAAATTCTTTTGTTATTGCCACCTAAAACATTTCTATTGTTACAGATCAATTTGTATTGGTATTACTTTGATATATTTTTCTTAGGCATCTTGTCTTTCTTGGAGGACTTGGACTTGGTGTTGAGCTTAAACTTGGGCTTGTTGAAGAACTTAAGCTTCTAATAGGGATTTTCAAAGAAGGAGGATAAGGTGTTATGTCATTTTCTATTTACAAAATCATTGGTTTTTCTTGTTTTTATCCTTGTTTCCATTGCCACAACCCCTCTTCATTAAAGAGTGCATATTGAATTTCAATTGTCTTCTTGGTTATAATATTATAAAATTTATAGCCATTAGTTTCTTCAAGATATCCCACAAAATTTGTAGCCATTAGTTTCTTCCGTTGTTGATCTATAATAAGTATATAAGCTACATAACAAAAAAAAATGAGTTGTAGAAGGTCCATGCCTTGTCCAAGCTTCCTTTGGAGTGATATTCTTCATTGAATTAATGGGAATACAATTTAAGATGTGCATTTTTGTCTCCATTGCTTCTACCCAACTACAAATAGGACGTTTTTTTACCTTCTACTTGTTTTGTGCCATTTCCATAATGGTACATTTATTCCTTTTTTCCACCATTTCATTGGGGAGAATAGGTTGTAGGGAGTGATATATTTATGCCATGATTGTTGTAGAAATTAGAGAACTCCCTTGAAGTTGATTCTCCCTCTCTATCCATTTTTAGTACCTTGAGATAGTACTAGTTTTCTTTTCAGCAATTTCTTTGAAGTGATGGAAACATTCAAGGCCTATAATTTTTGTTTCAAATAATAAATCCAAGTGTGGCATGATAAATTATCCATAAAATTCAAAAGATAAATACTCTTAATCAAATATGGATTTTTCATAGGGCCACAAATGTTAGCATGGATAAGCTCAAGAGAAGATTTTTTGCTCTAGACTTGTTTACTGGATATCTATCTTGGTGTTGCCTTTCTAATGAAAAACCTAGGTACACTTCTTCTCTTGGTTGAATTATTGTGTTATCACTAGAGGTTACCCTTATACTTCTATAAGGATAACCCTAGTACCCATCAAAATATGAATAATTAAATAAAATTTGGTATGTGCATTAAGCTCAACTGGATCAAGAGTGAGATACTCAGGATCTAACATCAACACCATAAACCCTGAGAAACCATAATCCAATAGAAAATGATTGAAAAACATTAGATCAGTATATACAGTTCAATGGATGGACTAAAGAATGCATAAACATACAAGAAATGTATGAATCATACTCACATCAATATTTTCTGATACACACATAGCCGAAACTTCATCAACTAGGAGCCTCCCAATCAATAAAGATGAAATACTTTGACAAAACTTGTTTCACTAAACTACAGTAAATCATTCACTGAGTATTCATGATAACACGAACTATGGATAAATCATTCATCAATATTAAATTATCAAAGAAACAATACATAAATATGAATATGACAGCAAGAAGAGAAAATTGATCTTCAATTATCCAAGAGTCTTTAATCGAGTGATATATAGTCTTTGGGATACAACATTAAAACCACTCAGAACTATTAAAATTCGAATCCTTTTCCCATTACAATTTCCATCATATATAGAAATACATTGCAAAGGCCTTGAGAGGCTCGAGTTTTCCCAATAGTAAACAATTACAAGATCCTATTTTCTAGGGCTCCATCTTTGACTTTCAAATCTTTTGCTATCTGAAAGATCTTCAACATATCTTGATCACTTGTAGAATTATATTGGATATGACACTCGATTTAGTGAAGATTGAGTCCATCTAGATGCCTGATTCAAGAATATTTGGAAAATTTTGGTCAAACTAGAACCTACAATAGTTTTGTAGCGCACTTAGTGAAAAATAATGTGCTTGCACTACAAAACTGATGTAGCACTGCTTTTTCACTTCAAAATAGAACCTTCAGCTTCACGACCTCATCTTTTGACTTCTAAATTGTTGGAGTAACTTCATTCCATCACTTTACTGACATGGATTCTCTTCAAAACTTCAAAAAGGTTTCTGGGACAAAAATAGATCTAACCCTAACCTTCATTCTTTTAGGGTTTCTGCATGTATTTCACTTGTTCATTTATATCTCATTAACCATCATCATTCCATGATTATCTTCATTGATATGCTTTCCAAAAATTGACAAATATCCAAAATAGGCTATATGTTATATCATGGATGAAGACTTAAAAAAATTAGGGTTCCACTCGTTTATCCTAGACTATATTGCAGCAACATAAATAGATAGGATGGATAGCTTCAAAATGCATAGTCGGGAAACAAAAACATCACTTACTCACTTACTTTCACATGTTGCTTTTGCAAGGAGTTACAAATTCCTCTTTGATAGCATGCCCTTCATTAACTAGATTTCTTCTTTCAATGCCCTGTTTTCATCTTGTGTAGCTTTGTTTTGCCTGTAAATATTTCTGACTTGTCTGTACAAAGGTAACCTTCTTCTTAGCACTCTCTTGGTATTTTGAAGTGTCTTCTCAATGATGTCTATTTGATGTTTTAATTTTACTTTTTCTTGCCTATTCTCCTCTCACAACTGCACAATGACTACTCAAGTTTCCTTCAACTGATTTTTCAACATTGTTACTTTCACATCATATTTTGTTGGTTGATGGATGGCTACAAAATATACTTGCTTATCTTTTTGAGGTAAGGGTTCAAGAGGATCTTCTTCTATAGTGACTGATTTCTTTTCTACTGACTTGGTAAAAGGTCCATTGTTCTTCAATTCTTTAGGATGTTCAAGGATGAATTCAAGTTTCTTTCTCTTCAACCCTTTTATACTTCTTTCACTGTCCACAATATGCACATTCAACTTCTCATATTGTTGTATAGGCATTTTTCCTTTCTTTGTTTTATACAAAACAAAATACTTAGAAGATCATGTTATAACTCTAGTAGATATATTTAGTCATGAATATGTGTAGTTTCTCCTTGATTGGTCTTTAGAACAAGATTGTATTTTCCCATCACAACAACCTCTTTGTTATTTCCATTATTCAAAGAAAGCTAATGGCGCCCAATTTAGTGGAGTTCATGGCCTCTATTCTTGTATGCAAGCACATGTTTTCTGTTCAAATGTACCTACAAGCCCAGAGTTGTTGAAATAATGTATTTTTTTTCATGAGTGAGTTCCTTACTTCTTTTTCTTTAATGTATTAAGATCTTTGTACATATTTGCTTACTTTTCACCATATCTAAAGGGGGGTGTCCCTAATGTGTATTGCTGACAAAAAATATGAAATATGCCATCAAACACTTCAAATCAATAAGACAAGAGTTCATATCTATAGTAAATATTTGCACATCTGCAAACAAATTCTAGAACTATTGTGGTAAAGGACTTAAGAATATAATGGAACACTAGGTATTAAATGTACTGTCTAATTGTTCATCCATTTAGTTGCATACCATACCATTGCATATCGTTGCATACCATTGCATACCATTGCATGCCATTGCATACCATCATATACCAATACCATTGCATACCACTGCATTCCATTGCATACCAATACCATTACATACAATACCATTGCATACCATACCATTGCATAACAATACCATTGCAAACATTGCATACCAATACCAATACCAATGCATACCATTTCCAATACCATTGCATACCATTTCCTCATACCATTGCATATCATTGCATACCAATACCATTGCATACTATTACATAACAATACCATTGCATACCAATGTCAATACCAATGCATACCATACCCATGCATACCATTGTTAATACCATTGCATACCATTGCATACCATTTCATATCAATACCCTTAAAGCCTTAAGCCCTAAAATACTTAAGCCCTAATCCCTAATTAACCCTTAATCCCTCAACCTTAGTTAATCACTAATCCATTAACACAAAATCCCTAGATCCCCTAACCCTTAAACAATTAAAACTAATCCATAATCCATTAACCCCTATTCCCTAAGCACTTAAACATTAATCCCCTAGCCCATAATCCCTAATACATTAACCATTAAACTACCTAACCTGTAAGTGCCAAATCCCTTAGCTCTTGACCCTTAATCCCTTAAACCCTAACCCCTAATCCATTAACCCTTAATCCCTATACCCCAAATCCCTAAATCCCATCATACTCAAAGACCCTATCCACTTAACCCCCAACACCTCAAATAATTAACTATTTAGGATAATATGGTGCTACATCTGACACTAAATCCAGTGCAATTTCTGGCGCTAACTGGGGCACTAAATCAGGTGCTATTTCTAGAGCTAAAGGGGGCACTATTTCTGATGCTAAATGGGGAACAATTTTTTACGCTAAATGGGGCACAATTTCTGGTGCTATTAGCGTCTAATTTAGCGCTAAATTTTGTGGTTGGTGCAAAAAATTCCATAAATAACGCCAAATTTTTCAAAAAATTGAAGAAAAATACACTAAAACCAACTTTGGAAGCAAAAGAAGGAGAAAATCACAAGGATTTGTTGTAGTGAAAGACCCATGCAAACACCATTGGAATGAAGTAGGGTATATGAGTGTGAGTGAATGGCTTAAGATATTGAGGCAAGATTTTAGGTATAACGACTCATGCCATTGGTAAAATTGATGTAACTGTTGGAATATGTAATGATGACTTGTGTGGTATTGTTGGAATATACTAATTTGGAAGGTAATAATGTCTAGTCTTATGTAAAAGAGTTATCCCACATGCATCATGATGTAATATACTCGTGTTACCATTCATTATATAAAGAGGTGAAATTACATTTATCCCACATGTATTTTGGGATGCAATTCCTCTATACCTCTTGATATCATAGAGGTAAGAGAGACCTATGAGGTACATTTGAAATGAAGGATCACATAGTGATCATATACATTAGAATAATTTGAATATGGAGTGTGATGTGTGGAAGCTCAAGTGTAATATTGGAGATTTATGAAGAATAAATAAGACAATACCCTCCCATGGTTACTATGCTCTACCTCCTTAAGTAAATTTTTGTTAATTTTTTTTTTGGTGTATTAGAGCTGGTTACTATGCTCTACCTCCTTAAGTAAATTTTTGTTAATTCTTTTTACATAGAAACATATTTATTTGGGCTCTCCTTATTTTGTAGTTTTGTTGTTATAGCTAGTAGCCATTAAGGCTTCTCTTTAGATCTATGCTCTACCTCCTTAAGTAAATTTTTGTTAATTTTTTTTACATAGAAACATATTTATTTGAGCTCTCCTTATTTTGTAGTTTTGTTTTTATATCTAGTAGCCATTAAGGCTTCTCTTTAGATCTGGGCATTTTTCTACAATATTAATATTTTCTTTCTCAAAACCCTAACACTTGTTTTTCATATTTCTCACATTTATGTGCATTTTTAAAAAATATGACCTCACCGTTGTCTATGAAATAATGAAATCAACTGAGATCGAGTATTGGTTTCTTAAATTTTTTTAGGCACTTTTATTTGGTAATTTACCAAGCCTATTTTTTTTACCGAACCTAGTTTTTCTTCCAAAGCTAATATCTTTAGGCATCCCTTTCACCCTCCATGCAAGCCGTACAACCACATTTCTCTTGCAAGGAGGACCGTACCGATGGTTTAGTGCTGAAGGCAATTTCCAACTTGGTTTTTCCATGCTGTTTCTTACTGTAGGTAATTTCGAGTGTGGAAGCTCATAAACAGGGTAATTTACTTCCATCATTCATCACAGGTAAGAACAATTGTGTTTATTCTTTTCATTATCTTCTTGTCTTTTTGCATCAGGTTTTAGTTTCTTAATTTTTTCATCATGTTTGCAGAGATTGTCTCTTGTTCTTGTTTTTAGCTTGTCACTAACCTACTTGTGTGGAAGATATTTTTTGACATTTTCAGAAGCATGTATTTCTATCATTTTATCATGGTGACAATAAGAAACCATCCAATGGTTAATGCTTAGTTTCTTACTGGCTAGATTTTTCAAGTGATATCTTTTTTTTAATCATATTTTTCTCTATATTTCTATGTTGATGCTAATCCTTGTTGTGCAAAAGAAATTTCGGTTTTTTTTTTTTTTTTTTTTNTTTATGAGATTATCATGATCATTATATGATTTACTCTTGGAAGTTCTCATGTGCATATTATCTCTCTATTTGCTTCACTTTCTCCATAAGGTTTTGTTGTGAAGCTTTGTGAGATAGCTTGGTCTTGCATATTGTTCCTATCTTGAGTTTCTAAGCATATTTATATTTTCATTCAACATTGATTCTTGACAGCTGCAAGTGCCTTCTTCTTGCAATTTATTGAGGATGTGATTGCATTTGTAATGAATTCCTACATTGTTCCTCTCTTATGCTTATCCTTGACAACAACAAAGTTTGAAACTATTTTCCACATTATCTGGGATGTTTAAAGTTGTAATCAAGAGGAATGTAATGAAATTCCATTTCATATGACCATATTACAGTAACAATGTAATGTAATTAAGTGCCATCTTCTACGGTAAAGTCATTATGATTATCTATGGGGATAATTTTTTGATGGATAGACCATTGCGGTCTTGTATTCACAATGTAATCTTTAGTAGAGTTATTTGGTTGTGAAGACTATCTACTGGAAACATTTCGATGTATAGATATGGGGTTCTTGTATTTGTAATATGATATACTGTAGTATTATCGCACCTATTAGCTTGGTTGGGATAACTATCTGCTTTCCACACGTTTTTTTGTATTGGTCATATGAGGTTTTTATACATCATTGTGGTGTTCTCCAAAAGTTCTTTCAACTATCAGTTGAGTTATGGTTTTGATGATTGTTTGCTAGCCACATGTTCTGTTGTATTGGCCATTTGAGGTTTATGTGCATCATTACAATTTTCTACGAGAGTTCATCATACAACTTGGTTCATGTGCAATTTCATGATTTACTGAGAAGTGATTGTTATCTTCATCAAATCCATGAGGTGAAGTGTGTTCTTATTTGCATCTTATGGGAAATTCTAGAAGTTGTCATTAAGGGGGGCTGTTAATGTAATCCCATATTCCTCTGGAAGGTATTCTATTTCTTATTCTTGTATGGAATGTTGGAAGGTATTGTAATTCCACCTTCCTCCATAAGTGTTCCTTCTCCCTAGTCACCATTAAGGGGGAGTGCTGGAATATGTAATGATGACTTGTGTGGTTTGTTAGAATGTATTAATTTGGAAGGTAATAATGTCTACTCTTATGTAAAAGAGTTATCCCACATGCATCATGAAGTAATATACTCTTTTTACCATTCATTATATACATATATGAAATTACATTTATCCCACATGTATTTTGGGATTTAATTCCTCCATATCACTTGGTATATAATAGAGGGAAGAGAGACCCATGAGGTACATGTGAAATGAAGGATCACATAGTGATCATATACATTGAAATGAAGGATCACATAATGATCATGTACATTGGAATGATGTGAATATGGAGTGTGATGTGTGGGAGTTCAAGTGTAAGATTGGAGATTTCTGAAGAATAAACAAGACAATACCTTCTCATGGATGTTTCCCCATTTTGGGGTTTTACCATGTATATCTGGTGTACTCTTTTTCTCTTGTCTCTTTCTTATTTGAGGATAGACTAATAAGGTTCTCCTGATTAATATTATTGTATGTTTATTCATATGTCTCCATATTCTAATAGTAACAAGATGGTGGATAAACCATATGAAGTAGTAAAAACAAAGCATAAGGTGTCAAGTCAACAACATTAATTAAATCAACAAAACAAAAGGAAATTGAGAGTATATACATGTAAAAGTGATTGATGTTGACACTCTAAGGGTAGAATTTATTCAAACATAACCCAATGTGAGAATTTTTTAGCAACTCGCCATCAAGACCAATAAATAAATATGCCCGCTTTGCTAAACAATAAATATTCAAACTTCCCATAACCTAATTTATCATGAATGATATCATAGATAAGGACCAAGTTACCTTTTTGAAATGAGTAAGGTTAGACTTTTCAATCATATTGGGATTTGCATTTTGTCTTACAACCTCTTTATTCTACAAGGCAATGTGGCAGTCCTTGATTTCTTGTTCCAATGCAACTAGTCTTTGATCTAGAGTGGTGGTGTCAGGAATACGTTTGATATCCAAATGGATGGAGGGGATCTCACATTCAATGGGTAACATTTCCTCTACCCTTTGAATGAGATGAAAGGGTGTGAAACCTATGGTATTCTTGATAAATGTCCTATATGCCCACAAAGTGGGGAATGACATGTGATGATGATTAGATGTGTTCTTCTCAATTGTTCACTAGAGCATGGTTTTGAAGACCTTATTAACAACATCAACTTGGAAATTACCTTATGGATAGTATGGAGGGGAAATATCATGCACAAAACCTAAATGTGAAGCTAACCTTTGAAACACTTCAGATTCAAAATGTGTGTCAAGGTCAGAGACCAACTATTTAGGGACACTAAAGGAGGTCATGATGTCATTGAAGAAGAAGTAAGCTATTGTAGTTATAATGTTGTTTAAAGTTGACATGTATTTACAAAATTTCATGAAATAGCCACAATGATTTACTCTTTATCACCATTGGATGTAGGTCAACGTTTTGTAAATCAAATCCCTCATTTGCAAAATGATTGATGATAACTATGGGGTGAAGTGGAGCTAGTGGAGCTTTAGCCTTGGGAGAATAAATTTGACAATTGGCACATCATTTTATTGCTTGGATGCAATTTATAAGAAGATAAGGCAAAAAATAACCTACTTTAATGAACTTATGAGCAGTGGCCATACCTAAGATATGGACACAAAAAACACCATTGTGATAGTTATTTAAGACCTATTCGACCTCTTTGTGAGTGAGGCAATGACATATAATGGTATCAACTCCTAATTTATAAAGGAAATTTTTAATGAGGAGATGTTAATGAGATTGATGATGTACATTTTTCCAATCATCTCATGAAATATGGGGACCAAAATTTTGGATGTGCAATTCAACCAAAATATTTCCATACCAAGGATCCTCCGATGAGATGGAAAAAAGGTGATCATCATGGAGGTTATTATTTAGGGGTGGTCTTACTATTCCCATAGGTATATCAATGATGAAATTGGAAATTGAAAGGGATTTATTACTCTTAGGAGTAATGAATTTGATTTTGACTCTCGAAGGATGATGATACAATGAGCAAATTTACCATTAATAATTCAGTGACCTAAGATATATTGCATGGGATTTGAATTAGTGACAATCTTGGTTTTATGCAATAGTGTGTAATGACGAAGCTTATGAATGGAAAATACCAAGACCAAAACTAGCTTTCATCACAATTATGGGTCAAATGTGGTCTTGATAGTTTCTTATTACTGTAATAGATTGCATGCTCATAATTATCCTCCCCTTCCTGAACTAATATGCCAGCTACCACATTTAAGGGAAAGGTGGAGAAGTAAATAATATAATCCTTACTAAAGCAAAGGGGATAGTCAAAGAAGAAAATTTGATTGCACAGTTAAATGTGTCAAAGGATTTTTGAGCTTAGTCATCCCATAAAAGGGTATGTCTTGACACAACAAACAAAAGAACCCATGAGCACAAGTGGCATAATCAGGAAAAATCGATTAATAATATTATATTTTCCTTGGCTAATATATAGTTGGCTTAGATTCCATGATGGGGGAATCTAAAGAGTGGAATTAAATTTCAATGGGTCAATGGTAATAACCTTTTGGAAAAAATGAACCCCAAAATGTGACCAATTGTAACACAAAATACAATGCAAAATTTTTCTAAATGGTATCACTATTTTTTGGAAAAAATAGTGAGATTGTTGAGAAAAGAAAGGATGATACAAACCAAGTCATGAAAACAATGATATAAGGTGGCACCAACATTCCTTAACCTAAAATTCATAACACGATAAGTGAATGTCCCCCAAAGGGTGGTGAAGGTTGTCTTATACTAATCCTGTGAATGAAGGTTATCTTATACTAATCCTGTGAATGAATCTATATTTGATTATACATAGAGAATCCATCCATGAAGGAAATGACCTCATGGCTGACATAAGCATCAATGATTTGATTGATAAAATTTGTAGGGTAATTGTCTTTGGGACAAGCTTGATTAAGGTCACAAAAATCAATGCAACATGAATGGTTCCTTTCTCCTTGTTAAGGATGTTGAAATATTGAATCATATGAATAAACATGAAACTATAATAAGCAAAATAACTTTACTAATCTATCCTCTTGTCCATACAATAGCATATAATCACAACAAAAAAGAGACAAGATAAAAAGGAGAGTACACTAGATATACGTGGTAAAACCCCAAAATGGAGAAACATCCACGAGAAGGTATTATCTTCTTTATTATCCAGAAATATCCAATCTTACACTTGAGAGAACCTCCACAAATGCTTTACCCTTTTACAAAGAGAACACTTTTCATTCTATCTCATGGGTATCTCTTACCTCTATTATATAGAAAGAGATATGGAGGAATTACATCCCAGTAATACATGTGGGATACATGTAATTTCACCTCTTTTTATAATGAAATATTACCAGAGTGTTTTACTCCATGATGAATGTGGGATAACTCTCTTTTACATAATATTACAACTTACTAGGCATTATTACCTTCCAAACTAACACATTACAACACCCCCCCTTAATGATGACTAGGGAGAAGGAACACTTATGGAGGTATTACAATAACTTCCAACACTTTTTGTAAGAATAAATAAATACAATACCTTCTAGATTGACACTTATGGAGGAATATGTCATTACATCAACACTTTCCCTTGATGACAACTTCCCGCATTCCCAACAATTTTTGAAGTTGCACAAACTTTACCTCTGTCATGAATTTGGTGAAGATATTTGTTTCTTGCTTCTTTGTGGGACAATATTGCAAATAAATACCACCATATGCAACAAGGTCTCGAATGTAGTGATCATCAAGATCAAGGTGTTTGGTTTTGAAGTGATACACTGAATTACATGCAATATTAATTGCACTTTGATTGTCACATATTAACTATGTAGTTGATTTCTAAACCATTCCAAGCTCTGTAAGAACATGAAATAACCAAACTACTTCTTTAGTTGCTTCCTTAGTTGCCATGGACTCTACTTCAAAAGAATAAAGAGAAAGAGTTCCCAACTTCTTACTCGACCATGAAATCAGAACTGAACCAAGATGAAAGATGTACACTGCAGCATACCCTCTATCTGAACTATCACCTGCCCAATCAAAATCTGTATAACCAAGAAGAGAAACTGTATAATTGCTCAAATAGAAAACACCATAATTCACTATCCCGTGTAAATATTTGAGAATTATTTTCGCTGCCTACCAATGAATTTCATGAGGATTTTTCATAAACCTAGATACCATATTAACAGAAAAAGAGAGATCAGGCATGTTGTGTGTCAAATACATCAAAATTTCCACATACTAATGATATAAAGTAGTATCAACATGAGGAGTAGTACAATCAACATTTAATTTTACGGCGAACTGAAATGTTGTTGGTGAAGGCTTACAAACACTCATATGGAACCGAGCAACTAAATTTGTCGCATACTTAGGATGAAAAATAAATATACCATTGGACATACCCAAATATGAAGACCCATAAAATAGTTCAATATGCCTAAATATGTCATTTCAATTTGACTCTTAAGATTATTCTTCAATTCTTGTATAGATGCAAGCTAGTTGCTAGTAATGATAAGATCATCCACATATAATACAAAAATGAGGACTTCATCATCAAAGTTCTTTACATACAAATTTTGATTAGATATACACTATTTGAAACAATTATTCAAGAAATAAGTATCAATTTTCTCATGCCAGGCTCTAGGTTCGTGCTTAAGACCATATAAAGACTTGTTTAATTTGCATACCAAACTTAAAGTTTCAAAAGTGATAAACCCAGGTAGTTGTTGCATATAAATGTCTTCATGAAGATTACCATTTAAAAACACACTTTTGACATCCATTTGGTGTATTTCCCATTTATAAGGTGAAAAAAGAGAAATAATAGTTATTATAATTTTCATTTTAGCAATTGGAGCAAATGTTTCATTATAATCAATACCTTCTTGTTGATAAAAACCTTTTTATACTAACCGAACTTTGTGTTTTTCAATTTGTCCTTCTACAATAAATTTTGTTTTATATATCCATTTACAACCAACTAAATTATTTCTAGGAGGAAGGGGAACAAATTCCAAGTCTTATTCTTCATTAATGAGTAATACTATGTAGTCATAATGGTTTCCCATTTAGGTTTTTCCTTAGCTTGAGCATAGGTAGAGGGATCATCTGTAGCCAAAACTCTAGTCATAAGAGAAAATTCAGATCTAGTTCGACGAGTATTGAAAGAAATACCAATATTAGAACATGTAGATTCAAGATTTTTCCAGGCCCAAACATGAAGAGGGATAGTGGCAGGAACCACTCTATTATCTTTGAAACATTCAGGAGGAGCAGTTGAAGAGGTAGTTCAACTAGGATCAAGATGAGGCATAGAGTTGGAAGAACGGGTAAATGATATCAAAGTAACATGAGATGAAGGAAAATTCAAGGTAACATGAGGTTCAAGAGACTCAGGGGAAGGAGAGAATTCATTAAATTGAACATCTCACTGAATGATAGCACCTTGGGTAGATGGATCAAATAGCCTGTAAGCTTTAGAATCCTCACTATAACCAATGAAAATACATTTGTGAGACTTTGGATCTAACTTTTTCCATTTTTCATCGAGAATGTGGGCCCAACATTCACTGCCAAATATGTTAAAGTTACTTATATGGAGTTTTCTTCCATTCCATTTTTCTTCGGGAGTAACCTGCAAAACTACCTTACTAGGAGCTTGATTTAAAATATAGTTAGCACAACAAATGGCTTCATCCCAAAACCTTTTATGTAATCCTTTAGAATAAAGCATATATCTATCCATTTCAACCAAAGTTGTTTTTTCCCTTTCAACTACCCCATTTTTTTGAGGTGTATAAGGAACAATCTTTTGATGTTGAATACCATGCTTAGATAAATATGCAATAAATTCATTTTTAGTGAATTCCCTCCCATTATCAATTCTCAATGTCTTAATACTTTTACCATATCATTTTCAACCATGGATTTAAATTCTTGAAATTTACCAAAGGTTTCACTTTTATGTTTCAAAAAATAAACCCAAGATTTTGTACTATAATCATCGATAAAAGTAAGAAAATAGACAACATGAGACAAAGACGAAGTTTCAAGAGAACCACATATATCACTATGAATTAATTGCAATTGTTATTTAGCATGCAAAGCTTTTTCTTTCTCAAAAATTTCCATATGATGTTTACCAAGTACACAACCTTCACAAGAACCTTTAGTGGAAGATATGGAAGGTAAGCCAAGTACCATTTTAGATAACATTTGAAATTTGTCATAATTCAAGTGACCTAATATTTCATGCCATAATTTACTTTGTTCACCAACATGAGCAATATATGAATAAAATGGTTGATTTTTAATTGAATGAAAACCAATAAATTTATATAAACCAAAATCATAGTCAATAAGACGGGAAGACACTACTTTGAAGTTGTCTTTGATATCTTTAAGAACATATTTATCTGGCCATGCTTCAAACTTATAGCCTTTTTTACATGCACGATAAATAGAAAGCCTTTACAAAAATATTCAAAGCTAGGTTTCATAGATCCATTTGACATTTCAATCGCTTTATTCCTAGTGTGGATGAACATATCAAACGAAGAAGGAAACCTTTGTTCTATAATAATTACTAGGGCTGTATCAATTTTCTTGTAATCTTTGCCACAATTATTTAATTTTTCAATTATGGTTTTCAATTCAGCAAGAAAATATTCTATCCATTCAACATCTTTAGGATCTAAGTCATGGATTTTTTTTTCAAGTTAGAAAGCAAAAAGATCATCATATTTATCAGATAAATAAGCTAAAGTTTTCCATACCTTAATAGGGATATATTCAACCTCAACATGTACCTAAAGACTATTTGAAACTATTTGACCAATGAGTCATCTTGCTTGATCACATCATTTTTCCCATGTAACCACATCTTTAGCATCGATAGGTTTCTTATGTTCACCATTAAGTAACTGCAATAAATTATTACTCTTGAGTATATTAATCAGTTTTATCTTCCAAGGAAGATAATTAGGACCCACTAACATAGAAAAATAACCTACTTCAGAAGTCATTATGTTAAAAAAAAATGAAACCCTAATGAAAAAAAGAGATAAGAAAGATATGAAAATATGAGATGAACTGAAAGTTTGCGTACTTGAGTAACTTACCTGAGATATGATGAAAGATATAGCATGAGGAAGGAAATCCATGGCGGTACAGACTTGGTCATACACATAGAGAGGAGGAAATTGCCAGAAACCCTCATATCTGAGGAAAAACAAGCTCTAACCACTGGATCTTTTCCAAAAGGACAGATTGAACCCTTGCACATTCAAATTGGCCTCTAAAGCAAGCAAATTGTTGGCTTTGAGAAGGAACAAAATCGTACAGACTATGTGGAGGGAAAAAATTCCCAACAAGGAAGAAACATCCTCCCAACAAGGAAATTGCCCCTCTTTATCTGCAAATCGGGAAAATTCCCCCCTTTCTTTGGAAGATTGGCCCTCTTTCTCTGCAAATAAGGAAAATCTCCCCTCTTTCTCTGCAAATTGGCCTCTATGATGGAAAACCACCCCCTTTCTCTCCAAATCAACCTCTATGACAAAAAAATTCCATCTATATTTGCAAATCGGTCGCTTAAACAACACAATCATTCTCTTTCTTGGCAGATCAACCACTTAAACAACAAAATCACCTTCTTTCTTGGCAGATCAACCTCTTTCACTACAATTTGGGCAAATTTTCCATCTTTCTCTACAAAAATAAACAATTGTATAACAGATAAATTTATCCCACACAATAGATTGACCTCCGAAAAATGTGAATCGCCCTCTTTTTCCTGCAAAATGACAAAAAAATGTGACATACACCATAGAAAACTAAATTTGTACGGTCCATACGACCTCTGATCAGTGAGTGGGTTGGTTGGTTAGGTAGCCACTGAAAAACCGCACTCAAAAAAACATTCTCACTCCAAACGAAATTATGCATCAAAAGATATTAGGTTCGGAAGAAAAACTAGGTTTGGTAAAAAAATGTCCTAGTAAAAAAAACAAGTTAAGTAAAATACCAAACCAAAAAAATCTTTAGGTTTTCCAAGAAATTAAAAAAAGACTTAGGCTAGGATAGGAAAATTAATTAAAAAATGGGCAAACAGTTTCCCATTTTTGATGAACCAGTAGTCGAACATGGCTGAAAGCTACTTTATGGAGACATTGGTTAGAACATATTTAAAAATAAAAACAAACATAAATGTGGGAAATATGAAAAACAAGAGTTAGGGTTTTGAGGGAAAAAATCTCAATCATGTAGCAAAATTCCCAAATCTAAAGAGAGACCTTAATGGCTATTAGATATGATGAAAAAACTACAAATATACATAGAGCTCAAATAAATATGAAGAAAATGTTGTAAAATAAGTCACTAAAGGAGGTAGAGTCTAGTAACTCGCTCTGATAGCATGTTGAAATATTAAAACATATGAATAAACATGAAACAATATTAAACAAAATAACTTTACTAATCTATCCATTTATGCATACAACAACATATAATCACAACAAGAAAGAGACAAGAGAAAAAGGAGAGTACACCAGATATATGTGGTAAAACCCCAAAATTGGGAAACATCCATGGGAAGGTTGATTTGAATTTTATGAGAAGAACGAAACGAATACATATTATTATTATGCTTAACACATGAACACAAGGAAAAATAACAAAGATACAATAAAATTGGCTTCTATTCAATAAGGAAATATGTTGAAACTGTAAAATGCAGACTGAAAACAAGCTTGCTAGAATGGTGGAGGCTTATCTCTAAGAAGAGATGTGACGGTTGTACTCATTTGCAATAAAATGGTTACAATGAGGCTCTCTAAGAATTTTTACAATAAACAAGAATTCCAAAACCCCAGACATCCAAAAACCTAACCCTAGGAGATGAAGCACCAAAATTCATGTGGGCCTCGTTGGGGTAAGTTAGTACATCAACTTCTCGAGGTCGTAACTTTTGCATACGATCTTCATTTTAGGCGCACGATAGCCTGTTGGAAAGGTATATCCAAGGACTACAAATGTTGACATAAGACTCATTCTTAAGCTATAATATAACTACGACAAGCCCTAAAAACGTTGCTTAGGGCCTCAAAACGGTCCCGTAAGTCGAGGACCCAAAAATTAGGAAAAACTGCCAAAATGAGCCATTTGGAATAGGTGGGAGGCCATTGAAATCCATATGAATCAAAGGTATTGTATTATTTATTCTTTATAAATATCCAATCTTACACTTAAGAGCACCTCCACAAATTCTTTACCTTTTACAAAGAGAACACTTTTAATTGTCTCTTATGGATCTCTCTTACCTCTATTATATAGAAAGAGATATGGAGGAATTGCATCCCAATAATACAGGTGGGATAAATGTAATTTCACCTCTTTTTCTAATGAAAGATAAAAATAGTGTTTTACTCCATGATGAATGTGGGATAACTCTCTTTTACATATATTCCAACTCACTAGACATTATTACCTTCCAAAGTAACACATTCCAACAAAGGAGGACATGATTAGACACCTCGGATGTATAAGCAATTGGATAAATAAACCCAACTTCATGCGAAGTTTATTGAATTTTTATTTGATGGTTGGAGCCTTAGTGGGATGTATAAGCTATTTTTTATACGAAATAGGGAATGCATCTAGTCATGTGTTGATAGTGATGTTCAACAATGTCAGGATTAGGTCTAAACATTTCTAATTAATACTGCACAAAATTGTCATGAAATTCTTGGAAATGTTCTTCGTAGGTAGCAAATTCTTGAAAGGAACAAGAATATCCAAGAAGGATGTTTTCAATGAAACTAGGGGTAATAGAAATTTCCACCTTAATGGTGGGAGAAATATTGGCCATGTTTCCTTCCTCAAATACATTTGGAGAAAGACTTAGGTTTTAGAACCAATCAACATGTCTAGGGGGTATGAAAATGTTGGATTCAATGGAATATAGATTGAAATGATTCTATAGTGTGAACACATCCTAAGGAACAAAATAAGCATGATGGTTCATATAATCCCATGGAGAGTCAGGAGTGTTCATGGATTTTAGAATACCTTCATCTGAGTGAAAAATAGTGGCACTAGAGATAATGAGATTGAATAATATGATCATTGAGGTAAATGAAAGGATAACAATGATTTGTCCATAACCCATAATGATACCATAGGTGCATGATGATTGGATCACATATGAAACACCCACAGATGTGGAGACAAAACACATGGAAGGAGGTTAAATCCAAGGTGATGTGAAGGGAAAATTCGTGATGAATGAGATATCAATGTCCATACTTGAGGAAAAGGAAAGGCCATTATGAGATATGGAACCTACAAAAATAGATATATAACATGTAGTAACAAAATTCATGGTATTTGTACTAGGTAAAGGCATCACTTACTAACTAGGATCAATATAGAAATTAGTCAACATAGGTATTTTTCTTATAGTATCTAGGGCATCTTGAAAATAATGGAGTTTAGGACAATGGTGAGAATAATGGAAAAATGTTTTGGATAAGGCACAAGGATGGTTGGTGCGCAATGAGGGATTTCACTTTTTTTGGAGATCCTTTAATGACCTGGGGAGAGTGACTTCCGCCATTGGGATATATTCATCAAAAACTGTCATGGTTGGATGAATAATATTGTGCAATTTTGGGAACATAAAGAACTTGTTGATAACACGGTCATTAGCATCACACATGCCGCAAGTTGTTATGGCTCAAGTATATGTCATCATCATGGTGGCCATAGCTAGTCTAAGAGTATCGGTGCCCCTGATTTTCTTGTTCTTTCCCCAAAATACCGCTTTTTATTTTCCAGTATTAGTTTGAGGGACATTCTCTTTAATTGAATTTGAGGTTGAGAATGAGGGATGAATACTTGAAGGTTTCATAGGAATTAATAATAAATGGGGATGTGGTGGAAAATATGAAGATGGATTAAGGGGATTAAGGTACCAAAAAGGAATTCCCAAGGTAAGCCCAAAGAGATTCAATGTGATCATCATAGGGGTCCCAACCACACCAGGTGGAGTGAAAATAAGGGAATCTATGTAATGAGATATCCTAAACATGGATTCCCTCCTAATAATGGTCTAAAAGATGATGAATCAATGGGTTCATTTGGCACCCTTTATGTAATGGTACATGTCGAAGACATTCCTAATAAATAAACATGTGGTAATGGGCCATGATATGTCTTAATCAAGGTGAATTCTTTAAATACACTAGGAACCACTTCATTGAAAGAGGGCATGGATGAATTTGTCTTAAGGGTAGGCAATACATTGTTTAGATTAGATTATGATTTGGCAACATAATATCTAAGTTGATTTAAGGACATGAATTTTCCATTATGTGGGAACATCATGATGTATAAAGTTAATGAGGCAATGAAATTCATGGCATACATATAACCACAATTGAGGATAATATTGTAGTCAAGAAAGGCATCTACAACTACAATATCAATCATAACCATCTTGCTTGCCAATTTGATGGGGACAATTTGTAAATGTTCTTCAGATAGGGAAGGAAGACCTTCATAAGAAAAAAGGGCAATTGTTAATTGATCCAAATATTCCTTAGATTCTTAATTAGTATTCAATTCAAATAAACATCTACTTGATCTTCAAAATGAAAAACGATCGCTTAACTGGTTGAAAAATACATGTGAAGTACTTATCTATCCAAATACGCTTTAATGATAAACAAATTGCAAATAAATGGATGGAAATAGAACAATAATATTGAAATCACGTACACAAGTTTGATAATGGAGTTTATCCAATTTGGGCTACATCTCCAATTCCGCTTCCAATAGAGACCTCTTTATTAATGTTAAAATTATTTTTTTTACAATGACCTTTTTACCTATTGATAAAACTCAGAAAACAGAGTATTCCATCGAATTCCTTGAAAAATTTCGATAAAAATGAGTATAAATTTCATACAATTATGCGCCAGAACCTCGTGGCACACATTGCAGTGCATCCTCCAAGTCTAGTTACCCTCGAGCATGAAATTTGAGACACGTACTGTACTTTGCAATTGAAGTGTGTTTCCTTGTCTCAATCTGTGCACCCATTAAATAGGTCACAGGGCCCATAACCTCCAACCAGAACTTTAGGATATCAATTAATATTTGTTATGCGGTTTTCATAACCAACTCGCACCCTTAGTGTAATTGTTTAAGTTATTTTCACATGATATAGTGGGTCATGGAGTCAAACTTTGTTGACCACACTGTATATATATAACATTTTTTTATATGGTGGTTGGACATATAAATATGCCCCGCGAAATATGACATATGGTTGGCATAAATTTTTAATCCCCGCAGAATATATGCGGTGGTTGAATATGGTATAAACCCCATGGATTAACATATGGTAATATTGTATAAATATGTCTTGGGGTTGAGGGATTAACCCTCGACCCTTTTCTCCCCATGTAAAATCTCCAACAAATCTTAAATATATATGCACCCGTATATGGTTAAGAACCATACATTGGGTATAGTGGTGAGGTTGTTGGTTGTTTGGAGGGAGACCCAGGTTCGAACCTCTAGACTCCAATTTAAAAAAAAAAACCTCATCCATGGCCAATGTGAGGCTGCCACATGGAAACCTCTCATTGGCTTATCATTTCCATGTGTCAAATTCCTATTGGTGCCACTGTACTGCACAAATTGCCAAGTCACCTGCCTGGTTGTATGTACGATGTGCCATGTGACATTCCCTGGTGTGGCCACATCAGTACCGTACACTTCTATTGTCGTGCCACATGTCACTCTTGCAGTGGTGACACATGTCACCTTTGACCCTGTTGACTTTGAATTTTTCTCTGGTTTGACCTGAACTTTTACCATCCATAAAGTTTGCATACGAGCTCTGTTTGAGGTAATTTTTGCACCATTGGAGATATATCACTGAGCTCTACGTATTGATTTCATTTTAGAGAGAATTTGAGATGGTCAAATTTTGATCATTTTTGAAACTTTATGGACCTCTATGAGCATTATGAATGCTCTTGGACCTCTGTGAGTGTTTTGTATCCTCCTAGATCATTCCTCCCCATTGGAAGCCTTTTGGACCACCAAAAGTTTTGATTACTTAACAACTAAGTGAGGGTAAATATCCCTCACCATTCCTATCTCTATCCACTTTGCTTTACTTTGTTTCACCCCTTTAAGACCAACTCAAATATATTCCACATCACCTCATTGTGAAGTCCTGATTCTTCTATTGAGAATCACATCTTCCTGTAGCACATCTAAATACTCTAGAGAAAAATCATCAATTTTTGGAACCTAAATACTTTCATCTTCATCCATAATCACAGGAGGATCATAAAGCTTCAAATTATCAACATTTACCACTGAATACATTTGCATGTAGGTTGGTATATCTAAATGAAAGGCATTAGTACCAATCTGCTCTAAAATTTTAAATGGACCATATCAGATTGGCCTTAAATTTTTACCTTCACTTTTCATTCTATATTTGTTAATATGTAACCATACTTGATCATCGACTTCGAACTGATGATAAACCCAATGTTTTTCATGCCTTTCCTTATACCTGGCTTGGATCGTCTCCAATTGTTCATGTATTGATTGATTTACTTGTTGGATATTTTGAATGAACCCTTTAGCTTTATCTGTATCATCTTGTCCATATTCTTTACTTGATTCTACAAAATAAAATTCCATAGGTGATTTAGGAAAGTACCCCAAACATACTTCAAAAGGAGTTCTAAGAGTAGAAGAATGCACGACATGATTATAGGCATGTTGTATATAAGGAAATTGTTCATCCCATAAATTATCATGCTTGTTGCAGTATCCTTGAAGTATATGTACCACCATTTTGTTTACCACCTCTATTTGTCCATTTGTTTACGAATGAAAATATGTGTTTTTCTTTAACTTAGTGTCCATCAACTCCCATAAATGAGACCAAAACTTTCCCAAAAAGATAGAGTTTCGATTTGATATAATATATGTAGGCAACCCAAAATGAACCCATACATTAGCAAAGAACATTTGTGTTGTATGTTCAGCTGTGAACTATTTCTTGCATGGCATTAAGATACACATCTTACTGAATCAATCCACAACAACATATAAATAATGATGACCTATCCTGGACATTGACAAACCCCCTACAAAATACATGGATATATTTTCTCATGGATGAGAAGGTACTAGAAGTTGCGTATATAAGCCAAACTTTTTGTTTCTAAGCTTTCTTGTGGCATGTATAACACACCCTTTTATATACTTGGAAAATGACTCATTCATTCGAGGCCAATAGCAATATCTTTGAAATTGTGCTACTATCTTACTAACCCCAAAATGAGCATAAATTAGAGATGTATGAGATTCTCTAATTACATTTACTCTTTCATATCTGAGTATACAAAGTTTTCCAAGATTATATAACAAATTGTCATGCATATAATAATCTGAATGTTCATTGCCATGACTTAATGCTTCACATATGTCTTTAAAATCATCATCCTTAGCATACTGTACAGTATAAATGTCATGAGATAAAGGATTATAACTTAGTATTACAGATGCATTAATCCCTGGTATTTACAACATATCTGCAACCTTATTAAGAATACCTTTCTTATACTTGATTACAAAATGAAATTGTTGTAAGAAACCCATCTACCTGAAATGTCGTGATTGTTGTAGCTTGGTCTATGACTGCAAATACTATAAGGGTTGATGATCTGTTTTCCCATTAAGTAATTCTTCCATTTCTTCACACTTTATACAATGCATACAATTCCTTATCATATGTTGGATAGTTAATTAGTTCTTGAGTAAAAGTCTCAGAATGATAACATACAGGTTTACCTCGTTTCATCAAAACTACTCCCATGGCATATCCACTTGCATTGGTTTGAATATCAAATGGTTGTTGCAGATATGGCAGAGCCAAAACTAGTGCGATGCTTATATTTTCCTTCAATGTCTCGAAGGATTTATGTTGCTTTAATCCCCATTGAAAGACATGTTTAACACTTGGTAATGCATGCAAAGTATTTGCTATAAAAGAGAAATTAACAATGAATTTCCTCTAGTACTGTACTACTCCTAAAAATCTCCTGACTTATGTGGAGGTAGTTGGCTTGGGCCCATTCACAATGACTTCAACCTGTGCATGATCTATCTTTAGCTAACCATTCCCTACAATGTAACCCAAATATACAGGAGAAGTTTTTCCAAATTTACATTTAGACATTTTTACATACAACTTCTCCTTCTTCAAGAGTTCAAAGACTATCTTGACATGCATTATATGATCTTCCCATATTCAACTAAAGATCAATATATCATCTAAGTAGATGATGAAAAAATCATCTATGTAAGGTCTGAAAACATCATTCATTACCTTCATAAATTTCGCGGGTGCATTACATAACCCAAATGACATAACCAACCATTCAAACAACCCCTACTTTGTCTTGAAAGCAATTGTCCATATATCGCTTTTTGCATTTTTTATCTGATGGTAACAACTTCTCAAATCCAACTTAGTGAAATAAACAACATTCTTTAACTGATCCAACAAATCATCAATTCTGGGAAGATGATAATGGTTCTTTATCGTAATCTTGTTCAATGCTTGGAAGTCAATACACATCCTCCACATGCCATATTTATTCGGAACTAATACAACAGGAGATCCACATGGAGAGGAACTTGGCCTTATAATTCCTTTATTGATCAATTCTTGTACGTGCTTCTTTATCTCTGCATTATATAGTATTGATGATCTATACATACCAATGTTAGGAAGAGGAGCATCCTGTTGCAAATATATTTCATGTTCAACCTCCCTCTTAAGAGGCATTCCTGTAGGTTCATGAAATAACTCATCATAGTTAGATATGATTTTAACCAACTCTTGTTTATGATCTGGATCACAACCTGATAAATAATATGTTATATCTTCTTCTTTATGTTTCACTATCACGAGAACAAAAAAATTACTTGCATTCAGGAGTCTCTTCATTGCACTGTGCTCACTAAAGAAACATTAGTTTTGATTCGATGAGCTTTGACAATAAATTCAACCCCATCTTTGAAAAGGTGATATTTGTTTTCTTCATGATAGAGTATTTCTTTCCTGTCAAATAGATATGAACTACCCAATAAAATTCCACAAATATCAATAGTCACAACATCTAACTCAACCTCGTCAAAGAACTTGTAATTACAAATCTGATCTTACATTGTTTTTTCACCTGGAACTTAGCATCTTCACACACCCAACCTAATGGATATGGATTTTATGAGGTTTCATCTTTAAACCCAACTTCTTAACAATTGCTTAAAATATTAAATTAACTTGAGATCAACTATCAAACAAAGTGTCTACCTTTATATGCTTGACTATAACCCTAACATGGAAAATCTCACTTCTTTTCTTTTGATCAATAACACTTTCCAAATTGGTAGATTGAAATGAAGAATTAGAATTGATAGGAGATATACCTTTGCTTCCTATTTCCATGATCTTAGATTCATCTTCTGAATCCAATCCTAGATATTGTCGAGATGAAGAAACAATATTATGATTCCCTTTATCCTTGAACTTCTTTGGTCTTAATTTTGGATGCAACTTCCAACTCTGTGATTCCTCATGTCCCTTTTTCTTACAATGGGAACATGTAAGTCTTTCTTCAAATTTATTTATTGTAACTGACTTCTTACTCTTTCATTTTCCTTTCGGTTTCTTCTCTAACTTGTATGGATTCTTATCTTCAATCACATGCTTCCCCTTACTAGCCTCTATATGTGTCGCTTGTAGTGGCACTTTCTCAATGTTAGTAGGGTTAAACATTAAAATAGCGTGTCGAATATATGAGTGCATTCCACCAATATATTTTAGAAGAGTTTCATGAGTATACAATGGAATTCCCAAGGATAATGCCTTATTTTTGAATTCCTGTGTATATGCTTGAATATTTTGGCCTTTACCTTGTCTTAGATGTTTCCATTCTATAATTGTCATTTGTGTATAATCTAGTGGATAGAATTGTTTTCTTATGGCCTTAGTAAATGTATCCCAAGAAGAGATTACTTTACCCTTTTGAACAAAATCAACTTGCATCTTACTCTCCCACCATATTAAGGCTATGCCACTTAGTTGAAGAATATCCAATTGTATTTTTGTAGCATTGTCCATGATCTTTTGAACCCTACAATATACCTCTATTTTCTTGATCCAATTTTCCAATTTCTCGGCATTCAATTCTCCATCATAGGTCGGTAATTCAAAGTTGACATCCAATTTTAATAAAGGAAGATTATGATCAAGCTTCTCAGAGGGATTATTTTTATGTGAAGAATGACTATTTCTCTCAGAAGAAGTTGATGATGAGGATGATGGTGAGGAGGGTACTGAAGGGACACCTTCATCACCTCCTCCTTTCTCTTTGAATGGTTCAACTTTCTCTGATGTGCTTTCCTCCTTGGTCTTCTATCGACCCTCACACATTTCTTCCACCATGGTTTTCACTAAATTAAAAGCCTCGGAGAAATAATATTTGGAGTTGTAAGGACCCAATTTTTTTAGTGAAGTCATTTCTCTTTGACGAGTAAAACTTCTTGAACCAATCTTAGGATTATAATTGGCAAGTTTTCCTTCTCCTCACCTGGATTTGAACCTTGTAAGTGTCCAGTTGCAACCACTTGTCAAACCTGCTTTGATACCAACTTGATATGAAAAACCCTTAGATGCTTAATTAGTCTTCAATTCATATAAACATCTACTTGATCTTTGAAATAAAAAATGATCGCTTGACTAATTGCAAAATGCGTGTGAATTACTTATCTATCCAAATACACTTTAATGATAAACAACTTGCAAATAATTGGACGAAAACAGAAAAACAATATTGAAATCACATACACAAGTTTGATAACGAAGTTCACCCAATTTGGGCTACGTCTCTGGGTCCACTTCCAATAGAGACTTGTTTATTAATTCTCAAGTGCTTTCATTTTACAATGACCTTTTTACATGTTGCTCAAACTTAGAAAACACAGTATGCCATCAAATTCCTTACGAAATTTTGATAAAAATGAGTATAAAGTTCATACAATTCTGTGTCAAAACCCCGTGGCATACATTATGGTGCAACCTCCAAGTCTAGTCACCCTTGGGGATGAACTTAGAGACACCTTACTCTACAATTGATGTGTTTCCTTGTCTCGTTTCACGCACCCATTAAATAGTCTGTGGGCCCCTTAACCTCTGACCGAAACTTTAGGATAGAAATTAATATATGTTAGGAGGTTTTCATAACCAACCCATACCATTAGTATAATTGGTTAAATTGTTGGCACATTATATAGTGGGTCGCGCGGTCAAGCCTCGCTGACCACACTATATATAACATTTTGTTATATGGTGGTTGGACATATAAATATGCCCCATGAAATATGACATATAGTTGGAATATAGTTGTAATCCCTGCGGAATATATGTGGTGATTGAATATGGTATAACCCTCATGGATTAACACATGGCTATATTGTATAAATATGTCTTGGGGTCGAGGGCTTAGCCCTTGTCCCTTTTCCCCCCATTTGAAATCTCCAACAAAACTTAAATATATATGTTCCCACATATGGTTAAGAACCATACGTTGGGTATAGTGGTGAGGTCATTGGGTTGTTTGCAGGGAGTGATCCGTCAGGATTTTTCGAATGACTTATGGTTGAGTTTTATTTGCATGCATTAATTGACCATTGGGAAACTTAACGAAAGAGCGAGAAAAGAAAATGAATTACACAGACATTAACATATTTGCAGATCTGAAATGCAATGAAAAACAACAAACCTTAATGCACAGGTAGATAACGGAGTTCGGCACAACTTTGCCTACGTCTCCGGGCCTTTTCTCTATGAGGGAGGCTTCTTTATTTCTTTTCGAAAGCTTAATGGTACATCATTACAATGTCGAATGGCTTCCATACTGATGTGGTCATGTTCGCCTAGATCTCTAGAATCTTGCACAACTTACGACACGCGAAACGGATGTCCGAAGCTCTCAGAAATTGTCCGACAGCATCTCCTCCTCAACAACTTTCCTGCCTCAAACTGGCTTTGACTTGGCTTTGCCTCAGCATCTATGCTCTCCAAAACCGTCCAAAATCTGTCCAAAATCTCTCCCCTTGGCCTCAAAATGGCCTTGGTTAAATAGTGGGAAAGTTGGTTATCCATCTCCAACTTCCTCCCAAAAATTAGGCTCTAAAAAAGCCCAATAACTCCCAAAATAGGCTTAATTACATTAATAGGAGTTTAAACATGAATTAAATTCAAAAGTGGTTAAATAACCCACTTTCCAACTATATTATAATTAAATTTGGGCTTTATCCCCCTTCACTTGGGCACGCGCTCCTTTGATAGAGTCATATGAAGGCTCATGTGGCCTAGCGCTAGCCCAACCTCCATTCGGTGCTCTAGCACCCAGTCATATGGCTTGATATAATAGGACCGCGAGCTATATGTTAAAGCCCCCTCCCGCGCAAATAAAAGGTGGTCATATAGTAAATGCCCATAGGGCCATGGCTAACGGTTAAAACCGCGCCCCCCAACTGTCCGCGCATATGGTCATGTGCAATTATCAAGCGACCACGGGCTAATGGCTGCAACCGTTCAAACTTTAAACCATACTTTAAACCGTGCTAACTCCCGTGGTAACCACCGTAATCGTGGTAAATATGTTTTAAACTGCGCATATAATCAAACCTCCGCGCTCCACATATAACGGTCACATAGCAATACATAAAACCGAGGTCTGGGCTAAGCCCCGGTCCGACCCCCCCCCGTCCGTTATTACAAAAGTTCGAATTTAAATACAATCAAACATATTCTTGTAACAAGAACCAAACCATGGTCTAATGGTCAGACGGGCTTTGTGAAGTCGTTGCCGGTGGGGAGGTCCGGGGTTCGAATTCCCCGGGCCCCAAAAACTTTTGACATAGCCCTCATTGGTTAAACCTGGGGTGCCACGTGGCAGCCCGTGATTGGGCCAAGTGGCACCTTTACATCCACTCGATGAATGCCACGTGTCAACCACCTATTGGTCCACGTAATCTGAGCCAAGTCATTTCCGTACGCCACATCATCCTTGCCACGTCAGCTTCCGTACCTTGCCACGTCACTTGCCATACACCCATTCACTTTTCGCGTCAACCTGCCACGTCAGCTGCTGACGTCACCCTGCCACGTGTCACCCTTTCAGTGGTGACACATGTCACTTCGGGATTGGTCCAACTGGGCGCCGAAAATGCCAAATCAGCCTGACACATGTCACGCTCTGGGGCCACCACGTGTCCTGTACGGACCTATCACGTGTCATCATGCGGACCTGCCACATGTCCTGTATAGACTGACACGTGTCATGTACGGACAGGTACAGTCAGCATCCAAAATTTTGCTTGTTTGTCTTGGCGGACAGAATGCGATATCTTCTCCATACGGACTCCGTTTGACAAAAAAAATATACCATCGGAATCAGGAATACGAGACGGATGCAATGGTGTTGGTTTCGTTGGATTCCGAGCACTTTCATTTTTGAGCATTTTTCATGCCCTGACAGGCTTCTGAATCCGATTTCGGATCACACCTCCCAACAATAAGACCTTTTGGTCCCCAAAAGGTTACTGACCACTCGACAAGCTTGGGATAGGCCACCTGGCTTGCTCTTTGTCTCTAAAAGATGATTACATCAGGGGAAGCAAAACACAATGAAGTTGAGACATCCACTTCTGGTAGAACCAAGTGACTGTTTTCCTTCCTTCACGATGTTCTTCTTGCTTCGTTGGTAATCCTTCCTCCTTCGTGGGTGCATGCAAAATCCTTTTGTCCTTCCTTGGATGAAGCTCTGGATTAAGCTTCGAACAACTAGCCTTTTGATGTCCACTCTTGTTGCAGAACGTGCAATGATTTTTTGGCATCCAGACCTGCTTAACCTTCTCCTTCTTCCGTTGTGGACTTGAGCCTTTACGTCGTTTTTCCTTCCTGGATGACATAGGTTTCCTGTACAAAGTTTGTCTCTTCCAACACTTGGCAATACAATGCTTAGGTGAAAGACAATAAGCACATGGATAAAGTTTCCACAAGTTCCGGTTTACTTGATTATGCTTGTTATAATCAAAAGGAGAATTAATAAAAACATGACCATTATACCTTCCACGCTGATCTTCACTTTTCTTTGGAGACAACTTGCATTCACTACTGCAACCATGAAGTGATGTGCCATTTCCTTTTGTGAAGTGTTCTTGCAATGTCTTAAGTTGGCCATTCAAAGCATCACTTGCTTCCGAAGTTTTGGAACCTATTTTGGAAGACTCTCCAAGGTCCCCTTTGTCATATCCCAATCCTAAGTATCGAGGCCTTTCCTCAACCTCAATAGGATTTACAATGCCTTGACCTTTACGTCCAAGGCCCTTTCCTTTTTCATAACCCATGTTGGTTAATATTCTCAAACCTACACCTTTTGTGTGTTTTTCGAATTCACCAAAACCAACATGATGAGAATGAGGAAAATTTGATGAGGAGCCTTCACTGCATACCTCAGATGTGTTGTCTAAAACATATGTAGAAGGCACTTCCTTCAATGCTTCTTTTCCTTTGTTTCTCTTTGAAGCTTTCACTTGAACCGTGCTCTTTCGTTCCAAGTAATCTTCATACAACACCTTCACCATCTCAGCCATGGAAAACACCGAATCTCTGAACTTCTTCTCGTCTTGAGAAAGTCCTCCTGTAGATGCCATTTTCCTCCTTGAGATGTGCTCTTCCCTGGTTAACATGCAAACTCAATTCCAAACGTCAACTAGCTCTGATACCACTTGATCCGTCAGGATTTTTCGAATGACTTATGGTTGAGTTTTATTTGCATGCATTAATTGACCATTGGGAAACTTAACGAAAGAGCGAGAAAAGAAAATGAATTACATAGCCATTAACATATTTGCAGATCTGAAATGCAATGAAAAACAACAAACCATAATGCACAGGTTGATAACGAAGTTCGACACAACTTTGCCTACGTCTCCGGGCCTTTTCTCTATGAGGGAGGCTTCTTTATTTCTTTTCGAAAGCTTAATGGTACATCATTACAATGCCGAATGGCTTCCAGATTGATCTGGTCATGTTTGCCCAGATCTCTAGAATCTTGCACAACTTACGGCACGCGAAACGGATGTCCGAAGCTCTCAGAAATCGTCCAACAACATCTCCTCCTCAATAGCTTCCCTGCCTCAAACTGGCTTTGACTTGGCTTTGCCTCAGCATATCTGCTCTCCAAAACCGTCCAAAAGCTGTCCAAAATCTCTCCCCTTGGCCTCAAAATGGCCTTGGTTAAATAGTGGGAAAGTTGGTTATCCATCTCCAACTTCCTCCCAAAAATTAGGCTCTAAAAAAGCCCAATAACTCCCAAAATAGGCTTAATTACATTAATAGGAGTTTAAACATGAATTAAATTCAAAAGTGGTTAAATAACCCACTTTCCAACCATATTATAATTAAATTTGGGCTTTAGCCCCCTTCACTTGGGCGCGCGCTCCTTTGATAGAGTCATATGAAGGCTCATGTGGCCTAGCGCTAGCCCAAAGGGCTAGCGCTGGCCCAACCTCCATTCGGCGCTCTAGCACCCAGTCATATGGCTTGATATAATAGGACCGCGGGCTATATGTTAAATCCCCCTCCCGCGCAAATAAAAGGTGGTCATATAGTAAATGCCCATAGGGCCATGGCTAACGGTTAAAACCGCGCCCCGCAACCGTCCGCGCATATGGTCATGTGCAATTATCAAGCGACCATGGGCTAATGGCTGGAACCATTCAAACTTTAAACCATACTTTAAACCGTGTTAACTCCCATGGTAACCGCCGTAACCATGGTAACTATGTTTTAAACCGCGCATATAATCAAACCTCCGTGCTCCACATATAATGGTCACATAGCAATACATAAAACCGGGGTCGGGGATAAGCCCCGGCCCGACCCCCCCCGTCCGTTATTACAAAAGTTCGAATTTAAATACAATCAAACATATTCTTGTAACAAGAACCAAACCATGGTCCAATGGTCGGACGGGCTTTGTGAAGTCGTTGCCGGTGGGGAGGTCCGGGGTTCGAATCCCCCGGGCCCCAAATTTTTTTGACATAGCCCTCATTGGCTAAACCCGGGGTGCCACGTGGCAGCCCGTGATTGGGTCACGTGGCACCTTTACATCCACTCGATGAATGCCACGTGTCAACCACCTATTGGTCCACGTAATCCGAGCCACGTCATTTCCGTACGCCACATCATCCTTTCCACGTCAGCTGTTGACGTCACCTTGCCACGTGTCACCCTTTTAGTGGTGACACGTGTCACTTTGGGATTGGTCCAACTGCTCGCCGAAAATGCCAAATCAGCCTGACACGTGTCACGCTCTGGGGCCGCCACATGTCCTGTACGAACCTATCACATGTCATCGTAAAGACCTTCCACGTGTCCTGTACGGACTGACATGTGTCCTATACGGACTGTATGGACAGGTACAGTCAACATCCAAAATTTTGCCTGTTTGTCTTGGCGGACAGAATGCGATATCTTCTCCATACGGACTTCGTTTGACAAAAAAAATATACCACCAGAATCAGGAAGACGAGACAGACGCAATGGTGTTGGTTTCGTCGGATTCCGAGCACTTTCATTTTTGAGCATTTTTCATGCCCTGACAGGCTTCTGAATCCGATTTCGGATCAGGGAGACTCGAGTTCGAACCTCTAACCTGCAACAAAAATTTAAACAAACTCATTCATAATTGACGAATGGGAGGCTGCCACATGGCAGCTTATTATTGCCACATGTCAAATGCCTATTGGTGCCACTGTACCGCATAGATTTCCAAGTCACCTACCTAGTTGGATGTATGATGTTCCATGTGGCGTTCCCTGGTGTAGCCACGTTAGTACCGTATGCTTGTACGGTTGTGCCACCTGTCATCCTTGCAGTGGTGACATGTGTCACCTTTGATCCTGTTGACTTTGAATTTGTTCCTTGTTTGCACTATTGGAAATCTATCATTGAGCACTATGCATTGATGTCATTTTCGAGAGCATTTGATATGGTCAAATTTTGAGCATTTTTTAACCTTTCTAGATCTCTATGTGCATTCTGGATCCTCCTAGACCCCTGTGAGTGTTTCAAATCCTCTTGGATCATGAATGGAACTATATGAGGAGAACCTAACTTATTCTACACATTAGTGGACATAATGCACATTGGATGCAACTTCATCAATGATATAATAGTGAAAAATGAGATTTTTTATTGTAACAATAATTTGAAATGAAATCGATGAGGAAAGGTGAGGGTCTTCTTTGTCTAACTTAGAGATGACTAACCTAGCATTTGAAGGATAAACATCACCGAAAGTAGATACTAAGGAATTCCATTGTGATTTTTGAAGAACCTCAAGGGATGACATTTCTATGGGGTATTGAGATAGTTTGTCCATAATTAAAATATCTATAAGTTTCTCTCACATGTGAATTAGGATCACTACAATGTAAAAGTACCTTTTTACTTTTGGAGTGAGGTCAATATTACATCGTGAAATTTGCAAGGGATCACTGGTGGAGAGTGCAACTCTTGATTACATGTTATATTCTTTGCATGTGTGTGGGGGATGTGTCATATTTAACCATTGTCGGCATGGAGGGGGGGCCTCAGGGGGGGCAGGTTGGCCCCCTTGACCTTATACGAATCCTTCAACTTGGGGATAGTTCAAGGCAATGCCCCCAAATTGTTTTTTGGGCAGTTTTTTCTATTTTAGCATTTTTTGATATTTTTAGCATTTTTATAAGTTAATCTCGAATTAAGGTATTAGGGTTTTGATAGCTACAGAATACCTAAAATATGATGAAATTGGTTTTCTCTCAGTTAAGGCTTTCTAGGGTAAATCTTTGTGTACTATGTGTATGAGCGATTGATTAATTTTTGTTTTGCTTAAGAATCTATATGCATTTCTTTACTTCACGGGTTCAAAACTTACATGTGGTATCAAAGATTTTTTTTCGCTTTAGGGGGATTCCTTTGTTGCCGAGGTTTTGGATCGGTCTTGAGAGATCAATTTTATCTTGGGTTTGTGATAAACCTGGATTCATGTGTTGAAAGAGAATGACGGGAAATTCTAGGATCAATATTGAGAAGTTCAATGGTCAAAACTTTGAGCTATGGAAGCTCAATATGGAGGACCTTCTTGTAGAAAAAGAACAATTGATCGATGTGGATACTAGTACACAATATGAAGGTACACAAAATACTAGTACTCAATCTACTAGTATGTCTAAATAAGATTGGGAAAATATGGATAAAAGAGAAAGGAGTACAGTTCGACTCTACCTAGAAGATTTGGTGCTACTGAATGTGTTGGGAGAATATACAACCAAGGAACAATGGGAAAATTTTGGGAATTTGTATCAGTCAAAGTTCCCGGTAAATAATTTGTTTCTTCGAAATAATTTGTATAATCTTAGGATCGAAGATGGAGATTCTGTGACAAAGCATCTAAATGCCTTCAATACTCTGGTAAGTCAACTTGTCTTTGTTAATATTATGATTGTAGAAGAAGATAAATGTATTACTTTGTTATGTTATTTGCAAGACTCCTAGGATAATTTGGTTGTAGCAATTGGTAGTACCACTCAATTTGCATTGAAGTATGAGGATATATTTTCATCCTTGTAATCAAAAGAGATGAGGTGGAAAAACATGGATATTCGTAGCATAGATGATTTACATGTAAGAGGTCATCCCCAAGATAGGAATAAAAATAGGTCTTTGAGGGGGAGATCTAAATATAAAGATGGGCATTATAAGAAATATTGAAGATCTAAGAATGTTGATAAAGCAAAGGGATCTGATGATGCCTCTTCCACGGAGGAAAAAAACTCCACAAAATAAGGAGGTGATGTTTACTTGGCATCTACAAGTACACTTGCAGATCGTGATGTATGGTTGATCGACTTAGGTGCATCATTTCATATGAATCCTCACAGGGAGTGGTTCATTGAATATCAAAAGTATGATGGTGGTTATGTATTCCTGATGGTGGTTATGTATTCCTAGGAAACGACTCAACAACTAAAATCATGGGACGTGGAAGGGTTAAAATATTGTTGAAAGATGGAATGATTAGAACTCTCCCTAGAGTTATGCACATTCTATATCTAGCCAGGGGCCTAATATTTTTAAGTAATTTGGATGATCCAAGTGTGGATACTTTATTGGGAAAGGGAACTTGCAATATGGTATGAGGAGTAATGGTGTTTATGAGGGGAGTCCAATGTGGAACTCTATACAAGTTACTGAGAAGAACTTATACTGATGGGTGTAACAATTATGTTGTCTCTGAGCAGAGAAATAAAGAAGATATGATATGTACTATCCTTGGAAAGAAGACCATGTTGTGGCATCAAAGACTGGGACATATTTGAGAAAAGGGATTTTAGACACTACATGGTAAAGGTATGGTTGAAGGTATGTTAATTACACCTTGGATTTTTATTTATGTGAACATTGCATATATGGTAAACAAAATTGAGTAAAATTCCCATACAATGCTACAAGAGCGAAGGGGATCTTATAGTTGATACACAATGATGTGTTCGTACTTGTGTCTATTCCATCACTAGGTAAATCTATGTATTGTGTTTCATTCATAGATGATTTCTCAAGGAGCACATGGATTTATTTTATTAGGAACAAATCTGAGGTATTTGATCAATTTAAAGAGTTTAAGGATTTGGTAGAAAATAAGACAGAGAAGAAAATAAAGGTATTGAGGATAGATAATGGTGGAGAATTATGTGGGAATGAATTTGAAGAGTTCTGTAAGAAGTGTGGTATAGAAAGGAAAAAGACTACTCCATACACACGTCAACATAATGGGGTTGTAGAAAGGATTAACATGATGTTGATGGAAAAAGAAAGGAGCATGCTCAGTGGTGTCGGGTTAGGACATGAATTCTGGGTAGAGGCAGTGGGTAGTGCATGTCACCTGGTAAATATATCACCCTCATCAACGTTGGTGGAAAAAACTATGCATGAGGCGTGGACTAGTAAGAAATCCTCTCTTGAACATGTTAGAGTGTTTGTTTGTGATGTTTATGTACATGTTCCAAAGGAAAATAGGAGTAAGTTGGATAATAAAGATGAAAAGTGTATCTTTATTGGTTATAAAGATGGTATGAAAGGTTATAATATTTGGAACCCAGAAACTAAGAAGTTTTTTTACAGTCAAGATGTTTTTTTTAGAGAGGTTAAATATGTTCCCAAATACTAATTCCTACCAAGGAAAGAATAACCTGAGAAAATAGAGTTTGAGTTGGATGATGTAAAATCTAAATCAATGAAATACGCTGAATAATAAGAACAAGAATCGCATACTCCAGTATTGAGGAGATCAATGAGGGAAATAAGGAAACCATAAAGGTATATTCCACCTAATTTTCATGCTAATTTTTCTTTATCTATTACTGATGATAATCCTAGAACTATCAAGGCAACAATGGATTCATAGGATAGTAAACTATGGAAGAAGGCCATGGTTGAAGAGATGGATTCCTTGGATAATAATGAAGCATGGGATCTAGTTGAGTTTCCAACTGGAATAAAGACCATTGGTAGTAAATGGGTGTTTAAGAAGAAGTTGAATTCAAAAGGGAAAGTGGAGAAATACAAAGCTTGATTAGTAGCAAAAGGTTATTCTCAGGTAGAGGGAATTGACTTTGGTGAAAAGTTTTCTCCTATTTCCAAGTTAACTTCTATTATATTTATTTTATATGTTGTTTCTTCTTTTGATTTTGAAGTAGAACAAATGAATGTGAAGAAAAAATTCCGACATGGGGATATGGAAGAAGAAATCTACTTGAAGCAACGAGAAGGATTTGTAGTGAAGGGAAAGAAAGAGCTGGCATGTAAGCTAAATAAGTCACTATATGGTTTGAAGCAATCACCTAAGATGTGGTACGAAAAGTTTGACACATACATCCTTAGATTGGGATTTGTGACAAGTAGGGTTGATCACTGTGTATATTCCAATCAGGTTGGTAATGGATTCATGTATGTAGTGTTTTATGTCGATGACATGTTGTTTGTAGGAAATAACATGGATCTTATAAGTGAGTTGAAATCACAACTATACTCCAAATTCGACATGAAGGATCTTGGTGCTGCTAATTTCATTATGGGAATGGAGATTAAAAGAGATCATGCAAACAAGAAACTTTGGTTGAAGAGAAAATATTTTGAGACGATATTGCAAAGGTTTCATATGTAGGAAAGTAAACTGGTCAAACTTCATATTCCCGTAGGTGTAAATTTATCCGCAAATCAGTGTCCCAAGACACAAGAAGAGGAAGAGGACATGTCCCATGTTTTGTATGCTAGTGCGGTTGGCAATTTGATGTATGCAATGGTCTATACTAGACCAAACATTACACATACAATGTTAGTTTGTAGCAGGTATATACCAAAACTAGGGAAGGAGCATTAGACAACAGTAAAAAGGGTTTTCATGTATTTGTGTGGCACTTCTAGTTATGGATTGTGCTACCAAGGAGTACCAGGATTGGACAGAGCGTTGGACATACATGAGTTTGTTGATGCAGATTGGGGTGGAGATATTTCTAGCGAGAAAACCCCCCCTATGACTACACAAGGGTTCAGAATGTAGGCAGATCAATTAACTATCTAAAATTCAACTGCTTCTCTAACTACCCCAAACATACCCAAAACTCATACAAGAAAAGCAAAGATGAGGGAGATCGAGTAACTATACCTCTATTCTGTTAAGTTTGGCAGCATTGACAGTCATTCTCCAATCAGAGGCCATGTGGTCCACCCTGAGGCTAGCTAGGGAGATTTGGAGAATCAACCAGTCTTGTGAGGTATTGAAAAAATCCAGGGGGAAAGTGCAACCTCTGTGATTCAAACCAAAATTCAGGATGAACATGATGCTATGTGAGTCTAATGCAAAATTCAGGGGGAACGTACAACCTCTGTGAGCATAGACAGTCTAGTTCAAAATTTAGTGGGAACGTACAACCTCTGTGAGCATAGAAAGACTAGTGAAAAATTCTGGGGGAACATACAACCTCTATGAGCCTAGTCAAACCTTGTAATCGATGAGAAAAAGACAAGGCATATAGAAAAAGTTAGGTTGAATATAAAATTCCTATGAGCTAGAAACAAATGATATTCCTAATATTGCAAATGATATAAATGTATTGATCTAGTGCATTGTCACATGTAACATTATCCAACATGAAGAGAATTTTGAATTGCTTTGTAAAGAGTCAAGTTGTAATTGAAGTCTCAAGTCTAGTTCTATTTTAGAACTAAAGTGTAATGTTGAGTTGCAACTGAAGTCTTAAGTCTAGTTCTATTTTAGAACTAAAGTGTAATGTTGAGTTGCAACTGAAGTCTTGAGTCTAGTTCTATTTTAGAACTAAAGTGTAATGTTGAGTTGCAACTGAAGTCTTACGTCTAGTTCTATTTTAGAACTAAAGTGTAATGTTGAGTTGCAACTGAAGTATTAAGTCTAGTTCTATTTTACAACTAGAGTGTAATGTTGAGTTGCAACTGAAGTCTTAAGTCTAGTTGTATTTTAGAACTAAAGTGTAATGTTGAGTTGTAACTGAATTCTTAAGACTAGTTCTATTTTTTAACTAAAGCATACCAGTCTCAAGTCTAGTTCTATTTTCGAACTAAAGTGTAATGTTGAGTTGTAACCAGTCTCAAGTCTAGTTCTATTTTTCAAACTAAAGTGTAATGTTGAGTTGTAACTAGTCTCAAGTCTAGTTCTAAGTTAGAATTAAAGTATGAATCTGAGCTATGATAATCTCATGTAAACAAGTTACTATTTTGAGTCTCTCTTCTTCTTGTCTTCAGCAGGGGTGATTTTAAGAACCCCCCCTAAATTTATATGTATAATAAATGGGCGAATCCCCATGATACATAGGAAAAATTGAGGGCTATTTTATCAATAATATAAAATGTATATATAATTTTTTGGCGAATATTTTAGTCA
>ML804742.1:231447-259427 GCA_009831015.1 Picea engelmannii
TTTTTACCTTAAAATAAATTACGGGCTAATAAAATAAGTTTAAAAAAATCACTCTAATACAAAAAATTCGTCCAATAAAAAATTAGAGGCCCCTTAATTTCGCCCATGGGCGAAATTTCGCCCCTAAAATCATCTATGGTCTTCAGCCCATATAAGAAGAGGTCAAACCCTCTCTTCAACACAATTTTGATATGCAGGTTAAGGGTGAAGCAATAGAGGCAGACATATAAGTGATAAAGAGGTAGCATACCAAAGCAACATATCAGTGTTGTATATCAACAATAAAGGAAGCATATCATAGGTGTATTTCAACAAGGTCTCTTAGGTCTTTGTTAGGTCAGAGTCATTTTGGAAAGTTCTTTAAAAGAAGAACATTCATGGTGGATATTTGTAAGTGATCTTACATTATTAATGCAATAAAGGGATATCGTTTGCTGGGGTTTTTCTCCCTGTACAGGGTTTCCCCAGGGTATATGTGTTGTTGATGTGCATTGTTACTTATCTACATAGTTATTTCTATTCGGTGATGATTTGGTATAGTTGAAGTGTATTAAGATGAAATCAAAGTGTTGAAGAAAATAAAAGAATTAATCCGCATAAGAAATCAAGCTCATAATTTAACATGGTATCAGAGCTTAGGGTGTGTTAAACGTGTTGAAGTGAAGCAGAAGGTACACATAGATCCAAGAAAGCTTTATTAAATTTACAGTTTGATGTCCATGACATCCTCCATGACATCCTCCATTTCAGTCAGAGCCGATGATAGGCTTGAAGGAGCTGCCAAATTCAATGTGTGGAAGCTTCGGATAACAAATATTTTGCAGGAGCATGATCTTGAGAAATATGTGACCACAGTGGTGGAGTAACCCACTACTAATGCGGGAAGAGCGTCCTTCAGGAAGAGTCAAGAAAAGTCCAAGAGAATCATCTTTGACTCGGTCAAATACAGTATAATGCTGACAATGACTTTGTTAATGACTGCCAAGCACTGTATGGATACCTTGGTGAATCTGTATGAGAAACAGGCTCCAAGTCAGAAGAAGACACTTAAGCACAAGCTTAAGTATTTGAAGATAGAGAAAGGTGAATCAATGGCATCTTTCTGTTCCAGGATAGCCCAGATCATAGATCATCTTTTGGTCACTGGGGTGATAGTGGACAATGATGATTTAGTGCAGGCCATTTCTTACGGTCTTCCTTCTTCATGGGAGACCTTCTTATACAATCTAAGTGGGAGACTGATTCAACCCACATTTGAAAGGTTATGGCATGATTTCCTCCAGGAGAAGAGTCGCAAAACTACCAGGAGCGAGCCAACGAAAGAAGAGCACTCAGCTTTAACATCAAGATTCAAATGAAAGAAGAAAGGCACTTTCCATAAAGACTCTCAGAGGAATCCAAACACCAAAGGTACATTCAAAGGAAAGAATATTGATACATTTAAAAGTAAATTCTTTAGTTGTAATAAGTTGGGTCATTTTGCTAAATATTGTTGGTTTAGAAAGAAATATCCAAGGAAAGGGAAACATCATGCCTCAACTGTTGAGGATGATGAATCCAAAAGAAATCATAAAAGTCCTTCTAATGAGAAAGAAAATAGAAAATAATATTACTTGGTTTCTGCCCTATCCAGTTCAGTTTTCACGGAGCCGAAAACTTGGTTAGTGGACATTGGTGCATCAAAGAACATGACAAGTTACAAGGAGATCCTCTCAGATTTTGAGACAAAATATTTTGTGGAGTAGGTCGAGATTAGGGATGAAAAATGTTACAAGATAGAGGGAGTAGGCTCATCTCCTTCAGATTGGAATCTGGGGCTAGACTTCATGTTGATGAAGTATTATATGTTCCAGGGCTCAAGAAGAATCTACTATTAGTTGCAACCCTTGAGGACAAGGGATATTGGGTGATCTTCAAGGACAGGAAGGCACTACTATGGGCTAAAGGTCGCCACTTAAATACAACAAAACCCATTGGAACTCGTAGTGGAGGACTGCATGTCGTGTCAAGACAGTTAGTTCAAGCATTGGCTCATGATGTGACTAGCTCCATCGAGTTGTGGCACATAAGACTTGGAAATGTTCATTACAAATCTCTTCCAGATCTACAGAACATGGTATGTGGCATGCCCTCTATTTCTCTTAGTAAAAATAGAATTTGTAAGGGATGCATGCTAGGTAAAAATATAAAGAAATCATTTCCTAGTAGTGACAACAAAGCTCAGGGCATATTAGATCTGGTTCATTATGATGTATGTGGTCCCATGTCATCTCCCTCACTCAGTGGTTGTTTGTATTGTGTCATTTTTATTGATGATTACTCAAGAAAATGTTGGATATATTTCCTTAAATCTAAAAGTGACTCATTTGATAAATTCAAAGAGTATAAATCCTTTATTGAAAAGAAGACAAGGAAACACACCACAATCCTTAGAAAAGATAATGGAGGAGAGTTTGAATCTCTTCAGTTTGAGGATTTCTGCAAGTCAGTAGGAATGAAGAGACAATTGACCGTGCCATATAACCCTCAGCAAAATGGAGTTGTTGAGAGGAAAAACAGGACAATTTGTGAGGCAGTGAAAGCAATGATGTTTGACCAGGATCTGCCAAATTCTTTATGGGAAAAAACCACCTCCATTGTCGTATATATTCAGAGAAGGTGTCCACATGCTATCTTGAAGGACAAGACTCCTGAAGAGGTCTTCTCAGGGATCAACCCTGAAGTAGGGCATTTAAGGATATTTGGATGTCCTGTGTATATTCATGTCCCTAAGGAAAAGAGGAAAAAGATGGAACCCTCAGGAAAGAAAGGGGTTTTTTTGGTGTACAAGGAGAAATCCAAGGCTTATAGGATTTATGTACCAGGACAAAGGCAAATAGAAGTAATAAGATATGTGACTTTCCATGAGGAAGCCACATTTAATAAATCCAGAGAGATTCAACAAGAATCAGAAGCAGTTCAACCAGATTCACCCTCTTCTAAAAATGAAGAGTCAGATGATCAGAGGGAGGAACCTCTTGAAGGGCCAAGTAATGAGCCCTTATAACCTATTGAAGTGTTAGAAATAAATCTTGAAGAACCTCCAGCCAAAAGGAAGTGAGGGTGGCTTAAAGAAATAGTGTAGGAAGCAGAAAGGATAGTTGCTCCCAGAGGAACTTTCAAGGAAAGGAAGAGGCCTCATAGGTTTGGAGGCTATGTTGCATTGATAAGAAGAATTAGTGATGTCGAACCTTCTTCATTTGAAGAAGTAGATAAATTACAAGTATGGAAGGATTCCATGCTTGAGGAATATAAGTCTATTATAAAGAACAATGTTTGGGACGTTGTGCCGAGGCCAAAAGACAAATCTGTGGTTTCTTCCAAATGGATCTATAAGATCAAACATGCAGATGATGGAAGCGTGGAAAATTTCAAAGCAAGATTTGTAGCTAAAGGTTTCACTCAGAAAGAAGGAATCGACTATGAAGAGACTTTTTCCCCTGTATTTAGGTATACCTCCATTTGAACTATTATTGCTTTAGCTTCTATTCTTGGTTGGAAGCTACATCAGATGGATGTAAAAACAACATTCTTGAATTGAAATATTGAAAAGGAGGTCTTTGTGGAACAACTAGATGGTTTTGTACTGTATAACAAAGGAACTCATGTATGCAAGCTAAAGAAGGCCTTGTATGGTCTTAAGCAGGCTCCCGGAGTTTGGTATGACAGGATTGATGACTTTCTTAAAAGCTCGAGCTTTCAGAAAAGTGATGTTGATGCAAATTTGTACTTCAAGGTAAGAGGTAACCAACCTGTTATACTAATCTTGTATGTTGATGATCTATTTCTAACAGGAGATGAAGGGATAATATTCTGGTGTAAGAGGAAGCTAACCTCATAATTTTATATGAAAGACTTAGGCTTGATGCATTACTTCATAGGATTGGAAGTGTGGAAAAGACAGGGCGAGATATTTATGGCACAAGGAAAATACACAATGGATGTACTAAAGAGGTTTGTTATGATGGATTGCAAATCCATGTCTACTCCAATGGTTACCAACCTGAGGAAGTTGCATGATTCTGATACAGGTTCATATTTGGTGGATCCCACCATGTATAAGCAACTGATTGGATCATTGACGTACATGATCCACACTAGGCCAGATATATGCTATGTAGTGATTGCAATGAGTTAGTTCATGATTGAACCAAGACATAGACATTGGGTGGCAACAAAGCAGGTATGGAGATATCTCAAAGGGACCATTACTTATGGTCTGAGATATACATACAATGGTGGTTTATTTCTGCATGGTTATGCAGATGTTGACTGGGCAGGAAGCCCAATGGATTAGAAGAGTACTTATGGATATTGTTTCAGTTTAGGATCCTCAATGATATCTTGGTCAAGCTGGAATCCATAATCCATTGCACATAGTACAACAAAGGCTGAGTACATTGCAACAAGTGATGTTAGCAAGGAAGCAGTATGGCTCAGAAAATTGGTTTCTGGGTTGTTTGGAGACAAGCTCAAGATGACGGTGGTTCACTGTGATAATAAAAGTTGCATAAAATTGACAAAGAACCTGGTATTTCATGACAGGTCAAAATATATTGACATGAGGTACCACTACATCCGAGACTTGGTCCAGATAAAAACTACAAAGTTATAGTACATAGCCACGAGCAAGCAGGTAGCTGATATCTTGACCAAGCCTCTGACCTTGAGACAGTTTGTGTCGCTGAGAGGCAAGCTTGGTGTGGATGAGAATGACTCCCTTGCTGAGAGGGAGTGTTAAATTTGGCAGCATTGACAGTCATTCTCCAATGAGAGGCCATGTGGGCCACCCTGAGGCTAGCTAGGGAGATTTGGAGAATCAACCAGTCTTGTGAGGTATTGACAAAAGCTAGGGGGAACGTACAACCTCTGTGAGTCAAACCAAAAGTCAGGACAAACGAGATGCTATGTGAGTCTAATGCAAAATTCAGGGGGAATGTACAACCTCCGTGAGCATAGACAGTCTAGTGCAAAATTCAAGGGGAACGTACAACCTCTGTGAGCATAGACAAACTAGTGCAAAAGTCAGGGGGAGCATACAACCTCTTTGAGCCTAGTTAAACCTTGTGAGCCATGAGAAAAAGACAAGGCATATAGCAAAATTTAGGTTGAATATAAAATTCCTATGAGCTAGAAACAAATGATATTCATAATATTGGAAATGATATAAATGTATTGATCTAGTGCATTGGCACGTGTAACATTATCCAACATGAAGAGAATTTTGAATTTCTTTGTAAAGAGTCGAGTTGTAACTAAAGTCTCAAGTCTAGTTCTATTTTAGAACTAAATTTTAACGATGAGTTGTAACCGAAGTCTTAAGTCTAGTTCTATTTTAGAACTAAAGTGTAATGTTGAGTTGTAACTGAAATCTTATGTCTAGTTCTATTCTAGAACTAAAGTGTAATGTTGAGTTGCAACTAAAGTCTTAAGTCTAGTCCTATTTTAGAACTAAAGTGTAATGTTGAGTTGCAACTGAAGTCTTAAGTTTAGTTCTATTTTAGAACTAAAGTGTAATTTTGAGTTGTGACTGAAGTCTTAAGTCTAGTTCTATTTTCAAACTAAAGCATACTAGTCTCAAGTCTAGTTCTATTTTCAAACAAAAGTGTAATATTGAGTTGTAACCAGTCTCAAGTCTAGTTCTATTTTTCGAACTAAAGTGTAATGCTGAGTTGTAACCTGTCTCAAGTCTAGTTCTAAGTTTGAACTAAAGTATGAAGTTGAGTTATGATTAACTCATGCAAACATGTTACTATTTTGAGTCTCTCCTCTTCTCCTATTCAGCCTATATAAGAAGAGGTCAAACCCTCTCTTCAACACAGTTTTGATATGCAGGTTAAGGGTGAAGCAATAGAGGCAGGCATATCAGTGATAAAGAGGTAGCATACCAAAGCAACATATTAATGTTGTATACCAAAAATAGAGGCAGCGTATCAAAGGTGTATTTCAGCAAGGTCTCTTAGGTCTTTGTCAGATCAGAGTCATTTTGGCAAGCTCTTTAAGAGAAGAACATTCATGGTGGATATTTGTAAGTAATCTTACATTATTAACACAATAAAGGAATATCGTTTGTTGGGGTTTTTCTCCCTGTACAGGGTTTCCCCAGGGTATATGTGTTGTTGATGTGCATGCTTACTTATCTAAATAGTTATTGTTATTCGGTTATGATTTGGTATTGTTGAAGTGTATTAAGATGGAATCAAAGTGTTGAAGAAAATAAAAGAATTAATCTGCGTAATAAATCAAGATCATAATTTAACATATTATGTGCCCGGTGATGATCCCCTCGTGCTTGGAAGATTTGTTGACTACATGCCTCCTCCCATGGTTGGCCTGCATCCAAAGATTGACAAACAACAAACGAAAAGCATGCTATTCCATATAAAAATTAGGGTTAGATGTTAGAACATAAACCAATAAAATTATTCAATACATCATGATTTGGGATAGGAAAAGTAATTCTTTTATTAATAACTCAATGAATATACCTTTACAATCAAAGCCATCTATTGATCCATGAACCTGGTCTGGGATCCTCTTCACCAAGCTCCAAGTGCACCTTTGTATGTCTTCTCCTCTCAACCTTATGATCTCTTCTTGGGAAGTGAATGGGTTCTGATGGAGGAAGAAGGGATAATTGGGAAATGCAGAGGCAATTATCACAAAAGGGCTGCAACAACTTGGGTAAGGAGGGGATGTGAAATGGGGAGAGTTTCACTCTTCTTATGTATAAATGTAAAATAAGACCCCAACACCTCCTTTTATATGGAAAAATGATGGTTATTAAGTTGGGTGACAAGCTATAGGTGGTGGATTAGTTGGGAGACTACCCAATATCCCGTAATCTCAACGAATTCCTTGCAACTTTTTATTTTTTGCAACTTTTGCAAGTATACATGGGTTGTATTGGTGCAAAATTCATATGTAAGCGAGTTGTAGTGGTGCATCAAGTGTATGTACGCGGGAAGTAGTGGTGAAGGGCATGTACATCTTCAAAATATTAGTTTTTTAGAAGAGAAACTCAGCAGTGCTTTGGCAAAAAATGCAAGTAAGAGGGCCAAAGGACAGGTATGCACATGTAGAGAAATTTAGAGTTATAACATATGCTCCCTAATGTTTGAGGTTAGAAGAGCATTTGATGTCCGAAATACATTACAAAATCTTCACCAATGTATGAAACGAGTGAGCTCGGTACCAGAGTTTGGGAGGTTCCCTCTGCAAAATAACATTTGTCTCTCTGAGGCAGGCATAACCATGATCGGGATGAAATAAATCATGGATTCCAATCAAATACACTGCAGATATATGTCATATAACTATATAAAGTGTAGCCATGAGAATTGACAGTGGATCTACATCTCAAAATCAAATATATACAAGTAGAGTATTCATCTTCAAGAAGCCAATGACACCTGATGGTTGAAGATGAGGTATTCATAGCTCGAGAAAAAAATTCAAGATATTCAACTACCCAGAGGTCTTCGATGACTCATCGGGAAAAGACAGGAAGATCTCAATGATCAGGCAGAGAACTTCGTTGATTTTGAATCAAGACTTGACTAGACTTTTAGGATGGTCGACTCATGAGGTCAAGAGACAAACTACAGAAAGGCCGAATCAGGTTGGGTGAAACTTCCCTTGGACAAAAGCATGAAATATGATGAAACTCAGGCAACATGACATTGACATGAGTTCACAATGTAGGAGGAAACACAAACTCTCCATGTGTTTGGAAGAGTAACCAAACAGGGGAGGACACAACTCTATGTAGCAAGAACAACTTCCTAAGGTCATACTAGATCCCAATGCTTGACGAACAAACAAAAGTATGTGCTTTTTCCAAGGGCGAATTATTGTGCTGCCAAAAAAGAATATATATTTCTCATCCCCTCTTTTTGGGTATTTTTAATTTTTTTGTCTTTTTCTATTTTTAAAAAAGAGCTTGAAAAAGAATAAAAGAATGCTATGTTACAAAGGAGGAACGAGTGTCGCAAGAAAGCATACTAGTTCCAAGTGCAACAAACACACTAATGCTCAGAGCAAGGAGACATGTTTAGGAAAAGGACACTCGGGGAAAATTCCTCCATGGGTCAAGGTGTCAGGTCACAGAGGCAAAGTGCTACAAGGCTTGCATATAAGGCATGCTTCAAAGGTTTAGTTGCGAGAAACGTAGAGCCGACATTAGGCCAAATACGTAGAGATGTAAATTCGATTAGAAAGACACAATGAAACCCCCTTCAATGTGATTTTTAACAAGCCCAGAGAAGGTAAGCTCATTTGTTTTTTAACGTTTAGAGAGTCTGAAAAAACATAAAAGAAGACTCCAGGGAGTACCCTTTTTGGAGATAGTCTAGTCAATTTGAAAAAGGGGTAAACTGGCATCGAAAAGACGTCTATTCAAAACCATTTTAACGAGTGTTACAAATACAAGATCACTCGTCAATATTTTCAATTTTAAGGAGTCTGAAAAGAGCTTAACTATGGACTCACTACCTTTTTCTTGATTTAGTCTCCTTAGCACAAAAAAGTATAAAAGTTATTGAGGAGAACTCTCCCGACGAGACAAAAATCCTAAGGTGTACCTTTTTCCTCCATAATCTACAGCTCGGAAAAGGGGTAAACCCATGCTAGTAGATGTTCTTCTAGACCAATTTAATGAGTGTGAAGGAACATGGTTACTCGACGATCTTTTCAATTTTAGGGAGTCTAAAAAGAGCTTAACTATGGACTCCGTGGGGGTTCATTTTTCATAAGTAATATCCAAGGCTCAAAAAAGGTGATAAACCAAAACCAAGGAGAATATTCCTTTTTTCGTAAATTTAGTCCCTCAGGCCCATAAAATGGTTAAACTTATACCTGAGAATGTTCTTCTAGCGAACCGAAGTTCCTAGAGTATACCTTTGTTCGTACAATTGACCATCCAAACCGAAAAAGGGGTAAACTACCGCTGGACAGATGTGCCTTCAAATTTGAGTTTGGCGAGCGTGAAGGGCAACAAGATCGCTGGAAAATATTTTCATGTTTAGAGAGTCTGAAAAGGGATTAAAGAAGAATCCAGAAGGTCACTTTTCTCAGTTAATACAGATAAGATTGAAAATCATAAATGCAGTCTCATCGTATGTTGCTTTTGGATTTCAAAGCGAGATTGAAAGACAACAAAGTATGCTCATTTTGGGAGTCCTGAGGATGAGGTCAAGAGTGATGGTGCATCAAATGAATGAGGCTCAAACTCATAATCATGAAAGGACTAACAAGGACTCCCAATCCTATAGTCATTACAGACAACATGGATGCCAAAATGCAACAAGGATCTATCTAGGGAATCCATGTAAAGGTCGGCTATACCACCTAATCATGACACTTCTAAAGTAGAAATGATGGTTCCATGTCGCACTTTGGTGGGATCGATCCTATGGAAAAGCAGAAAAGACAACAAGATGCAAAATGTGGAGGTGAAATATTCCTAACGTATATGAAAAAAGTTGAAAAAATGACTTTTGACCAAAGGACCTTGAAAGTGACCCATCTCCCAAAAAGTTACCAAACCAAAGAAAAGTGTATCGTGACATCCCGTAAGAAACTCGAGAACGGAATTAAATGATTTCCAAGCCAGAAAAGATGACAAAGGGGGTCAAAAAAGTGGAAAAAAGGGACAAAAAAGTCTATAAATAGAAGCTGACAACTCATTTTCACCATTGCATTTTGAAAATTGACCAAAAGGTAAAAAATCCCCTTTGCTAAAGAAGTTGATTCCAGGAGCTTCAGAGGACGAAACGAACTTCCTCTTGGACCAAGTAAGTACAGACTCATCCCTCCTGCATTTCCATTCTTCCTTTTTGCATTTGTTTTTGTTTTTGAGGAGGCGCGCTCCCCTAAAAAGGGTGGCCCTGCATGTACGTGGGTTGTCCAAGGACAGTCCACATATGTACATAGGAAGAAAACAATCTTCCAGTGTACATACGCGACTGTGTCCAAAACAACGCATGTACACCCTCAAAAGAATGGAAACAATTAAGGATGCAAGAGCTAACTCCCTTTTGAACTACCATGGAACAAGATGTATGTCCATTGGAGGGAGAGGGAACATGAGGACATCGATATACTGGTCAATGAGGACCTTGCTGCCATTGCTGCATTGAAACAATGTAGGATGTGGAAGTTCTTTCGGTGTCCATTTATGAGGGCACAACCCAGGTTACTGAACACCCTAGTTGACTATTGGAATCCAGAAGTAGAGGCATTCATGATTGATGGGTAGTTGTTGACTCCAACGATTGAGGACATATACTTCTTGACTGGCCTCTCAAGGAGAGGGGAACCAGTCAATCTACGCACCTTCCCCACCAGGCCTTTCAACATCGAGGATTGCATCAGGATGTATTGTGAGGCCGATACTGAGAAGGTAGGTTTTCAAGTTCCCATTCACAAGATCACCAGTTTGACACTGAGGGTGATATTACTACTTATTGGGTGGATTTATGGATCTATGTCGCTTCACCAGGCTTCCTGTGTGCACATGCATTGTGTTATTCAGTGCCCGGAGGCACATATCTAAGACTGGAGTACGACCATGCTCACAAGAATGTAGAGGCAACTGACAGAGTGTTGAGAGCATAGCAACAAGAAATTTAGGTTTGGCACCATCCTATGCTCGTTCTTCTTTGAGAGGGTGCCTAGTATGAGTCCCAGAGAGAGTGTACGGGGGCATGTGGCCTCTTTCCCAGTAGTATGTATATGGGCAACATTGTTGCCACGACAGGGTAGAGGGAGGACCATAGATGCCTTCAATGGAAAATTCTTCGACTGGTGGGCACAACAGATTACATCTATAGAGGACTACCCCTATGATGGAATCAACTTCTCCAGAGATCAGCACATGCCTGTACCTCCCAGAGAGGAGCGAGGAGACATAGGTACATGTTTTTAAAGTTATTTAAATTTTAATTTCTTATATATATATCATTTTTATATGTATCAGAGTACTGAATTCTTGTCTCTGTTATGTACAGATGTGGGACCAGTGCGTGTGATAGAATTCACGAGGACTCGGTGACGTCCTCGACTAGAGGCGAGACCTGCAACAACTAGTGGACCAATAGCTACGGGGGGAACTCCATCAGGAGAGGTTGAGAGCATATTGAGGTGTGTGGAGTTCAACCTCACCGCGCTCACTTAGACAGTCCCTATGGACGAGATAGAGGATATCTCGCCTTCCATGCAGCCTCATGTAGTGGGGGTGCCATGGACTTGAGTCTAGCTTTTTCGGTGTTTGGCCAACACCGTCATTCACTATGGCAGGGCCGGTAGGCCCCGAGCTTAGATAGGCCAAACCATTATGTGCTGAGGGCACGTTTTTGTATATTTTGAGGGCATAAGCCCCGTGATGTATATCAAACCTTATTTTTTGAGGTGTTTGCACCCACCTATGTACTCTTGACACTTTGGCATATATATATATATATATATATTTGTCATATGGATCACATTTTTTACAAATGTATGTACATGTGTATGTGTGTGCTTCTTTTTATGTGTGTGCAACATGCCAATATAATACTTGATTAGCTAGAGTATCTGTTATTTGATTTAATCTCCTAGTAACATGGATATACGTAATGTATTCAAAGTAACATTCTAAGAGATGTACCTGAAGTAAACGTCGGTGCAAAGTAGCATCATAAACACGGTAAACTCTGTTTAACTAGGACATAACCAACTGAGCATATAAGTAGACCCGGAGGTGAGAAATTCCATGTGACAAAGCATCACGAAGCAACTCTATCACTACGTTGTACTCGACGACATTGTTTGTGGCGTCACCTAGACATATGCCTTCAGAAGATAGCAACTGGCCTCCAGGTGAGAAAATCACCCAAGTTGCGGAAGCAAGCCTCTGAGTGTGCTGGCTAGCACTGTCTGCAAACCCAAAGAACACCTCTGATTCACTTGACATCTGCCACAGTAAAAGGGAAGAAATAAATAAATACATGCCCATAAAACGAAAAAGACAAAAAAATGTACAAGAATTATACATATGTACAAGAAGTCACCCAGGCGACCAACCTAAGAGTAATACTTCTTGAGGTAGAGCCCATTTCTAGGCTCTGCCAAGACATTTCCCTCAAATTCAACTAGAGGGTAAGCGCCCTTGTTTAAGACCTCTTTCACTATGAAAGGTTCGCAGCACATGGGTTTGAACGTTCCTGCCTCCAGGGGATCCTTGTCTTGGTCATAGACCAAGACAAGATTGCCTTCAGAGAAAATCTGAGGACGAACAGACCGATCATATTGACACTTGGCTCGTTTATTATGAGCCTCATTGGCTGAGGCTTCATCATGACATTGCTCATCGATCTGCTCGAGATATAATATATGTTCCTCAAGTGGTGAAGTGTCTGGCAGTAACTCTACTGCCAACTTTAAAGACGAGATCTGACACTCAATAGGCAAGACCGCCTCCAGCCCATATACGAGTTGAAAAGGTGAGAAACCAGTGGCAGTATTTACAGACATTCGGTAGGCCCATAATTCCAAGTACAACATCAAATGCCAATTTGACTTGGCAGAATTGATTGTTCTCTGAAGAATAGTCTTGAGAGACTTATTCAAAACTTCCACTTGACCATTCACTTGTGGGTAGTAGGGTGATGAATGTTCTTGCCTCAACCCAAGCTTTGATGTTAACTCAGACATCATTTTGTTTTGGAAGTGACTTCCATGGTCAGTGACAATCTCCTTCGGGATGTCGTACCTTGCTACTATCTGGTTAAAAATGAAGAGATCTGATGTTTCTCCATCATTGTTAAACGCTGGCATAGCCTCGACCCACTTTGTAAAGTAGTCTACCTCTACGATGATATAACAATGCCCCCTTGTTGAAGCCGGGTGAAATGTAGTAAAATCAATCCCCCACTTAGTGAAGGGACCAACAATGATGACAAGAAACATGGGAGCATGATGTGCCCTCATCTTCCGAGAGAAGATTTGACACAGGTGGCACTTCTTGATCGAATCAATGCAATCTTTGATTAACGTAGGCCAAAAGTAACTAACACGTAGAATCTTTTGGGTTTTCACCAACCCAGACAAATGACCACCACATGCTCCAGTGGGAAAGTCATTCAGAATGAGCTCTGCTTCCTCGTGTATAAGGCACTGGTGAGGAATGAAATCTACACCTCGACGATACAAAGTGTCATTGAGTATGAGATAGTTTCGTTCTTGATGGCGAATTCGTCAACGCTCATCACGGGAAACAGAAGTAGGGCACTTCAAATTCTAGATATAGAATATTATATCTCCATACCAGGGGTCCGAAGATACGATCAAAAAAATATCTTCTTTAATGGGAGATTATTCAAACGTGTCATCGCCAGATTCAACCAGAAGTTCCAAAATAAGTTTTCCAAAGACCAATGACTTTTTGGGTTTCGCAGAAACAAAATCCAAGTCAAATTCCTAGAGGATTACAATCCATCTATTGGTTTTTCCGCCAATGACCCATCGTGTCAACAGATATTGAAAGGGATTCACGACGACAACAAAGATGGTCTTGTGAAGATAAATGTAATGACGAAACCGCTGGATAGCATGAACTGCTTCCAAAGAAAGCTTCTCAACATGGGAATAGTTGAGTTCCGACCCAACCAGGCCTCAGCTTAGGTAATAAATAACAATCTCCTCTAGCAGATAATCCTCTTGAACCAAGAGCATGATGAAGGTCGACTCTGCAACAACCAAGTACAACAAGAAATCTTTGTTATAATCGGGAGGTCGGAGCAGAGGGGTAGAAGTAAGGGTGTATTTCAATGCTTCAAAAGAGCATTGAGTGGATTCATCCCAACATAAAGGGACTCCCTTTTTCAATAAACGCATCAACCCTTTAGTGATCTCAGTGTAATTTGTGAAAAAACTCCGAATAAAGTTCACTTTCCCTTGTAAGATCTGAAGCTGGGGTATTGTGCACGGGGGAGGCAACTGAACTATCACATCAACCTTTAGAGGATCGACCATGATCCCTATTTTCTAAACAATGAAACCTAAGAGATGACCCGACGTCATGCATAAACTGCATTTGATAGGATTCAAGCGAATCTGATAGTAGCAACATCATTCTAAGATTAGTCAGAGGTGTGTGGGATGATCATATCTCTTGTGAGAGCGTGATGTGATATCATCAAGATAAGCCTTGACTATACATCTAAGGTCATGGAAAGAAAAAGACACGGTCCGTTGAAAAGTGGCTCCAACATTCTTCAGACCAAAAGGAATCTTATATTATGTCTCCCAAGGACAGATAAAAACTGTTTTATGCTAGTCTTCGAGTTTGATATGAATCTAGTTATATCCCGAAAAACCATCCATGAATGAAAAGACCTAACAACCTGCACATTCATTGAAAATTTGATCGATGAATGGGGTGGGAAAATTATCTTTCAGATAGGCCTTGTTAAATTCATGGAAGTCCATGCACACGTGAATCATACCTTGTTTTTTGTTAACTAAAACAGGGGTTTGAAACCCATTCTGTCAACTGGATGGGGTAGATAAAACCTACTTTAAGCAGTTTCTCTACTTCAGCCTTAATCGTTGCTTCTTTTTGAGGATTCACCGAATAAAGCTTCTATTGGACCCACTTGGTACTAGGATAATTTGTTATCTCATGTTCGACAATTATTGGGTCTATGCCTAGAATTTCCTCGTAAGACCAGGAAAAAACATCGCGAAATTATTTAAACAACTCCGTATAAATTTGAATCTCTTTAGGGGAGTAGTCTGCTCCAATGAAAACATTCTCCACGATGCCAGGGGTTCTATAGATATCTATAGGGATCATTTCAATGATTCTTTCCATATTACCCTCTGTGTAAACTGTGTGCATAGCCAGAGGATTAACATGACAAGACTCATCTTCAGTCATAGTCAAAACAAATTCACCTGCCTCTATTCTTCTTAATTTTGGGAGGAAGTAAGATCTGTGATGGAGATCATCCCAGGGTTTGTCTGGACCAGTCAATGAATCAAGAATCACCTCATTTGAGGGCAAGACTAAGTCTAAAGAATCTGTAGTGGCGAGGGAACCTTGAGCCCAGATAGCTTCGAGAACTAGATCTAACTCCTATGCGGGAGTGGGATGGGGTCAGTGGAATCTTGTTGGACAATGTTGTACTCAAATTATGCCTCAGACAAAGGCATGTCCATTCCATAATTCTCGGTCCCTTCCATCGAGGCCAATGGGGAATAAATATTCCACAGATCATGAAATTAAGTCGTTCGGAATGACGACACTTGAAAAATTTCAGTCCTAGGTTGGTCGGGGGTAGCCGATATGAGCTTGACATCGCCAGAAGGAGGCGGGTAATCGAAAGTACCCATCAAAGATGGACACAAACTAACCCCTATGTTGATGATGATGGGATGAGGGTTATCAATCATCAAGACCGTAGATTCCCCCAATGAAGGGTCAGGATGGGAGAAGGACAACTGGTCAATGGTCATGATTCGACCCTCGTGTGGAAACGAAAATAGATGAAAAACTGTAGCAACCATTGCATGCATTTCATAGGTCCAACTCCTTCCTAACAAAAGGTTGTAGTTGAGAGGCACATCGACCACTTCAACTTCGATGCACACGGTCTTCCCTCATAACTGAACGGGGAAAAAAGGAATGATTCCATGTGGTATGAACGAACAACCATCGAATTCCATAAGCAATGTAGGTGATGGAAACAAAATGGGTTGGCCAATAGCATTCCAACATGCCAACGAAATCATGCAAGTCGATGTGCTCTTGTCAACCACTGTGCAGAAGATATTCCAAGTAAAATATTTCATGGTGTAAGCCATTACTATTTGAAACACAACGTGGTAAGGAAGCCGAGGTTTCAATTTGGTTGGATCAAGAATGATCACTCCCGAGTTACAAGTCTCTATAGATACCAAGGGGGATAACATGGCCTTTCTCTATGAAGGGCAGCTCTGGAGGACTTCCAAAGTGGACATTACCCAAGGGGTTTGTGCCAAATCCTTCACAACAGAGTAGTTCTGGGCAACCCTCACATTCAGATTATGTGAAGCTTTAGTGAACACACCTTTGGGGATGTGTGTCATTGTTTCACCCATCGTCTTCTCAATATAGAGAGGAATTCATGGGTTTGTGGCTTCTTAACCCTTTTCGACAGATTCTGACATTCTATAATATCAGGAACTGGTTTCTATATGAGAAACACCTTTCAACATGTAAACGTTTGTGCGGCCAAGGTAATACTAGTGGATGCGGGGGGTCCCTGACTACCCCCTTCTGCGCTTGAAGATGCTGAGGCTTGAGCCATGTTTTGTCCACGTGGAAATGGGTTTGTCAACACAACAGGTTGTTGTTGTGACAATAGCTTTCGGGCCTCTACAAGTCAAGGGCACATGTGAGTTGGATGGTCCTGTGTGCAAAGGTTACATAGATACTTCGACTTTCTCTTCTCTGTTTTCCCCCCACCAACATTGTTATTAGCATTTTTTTCCCCTTTACCCTTCTTTTTCCATTGGTTTTTCTTTTCTTCAGGCTGTTGGTTGGCCTTCGGGTTCATCGACTACACACTGTGTACGTCCAACGTTTGGGTAGGAGGAATAGTTGAACCAGAGGTCTCGTTGGCCAGCATCTGTTGTATCGACAATTGTTGCAATTGATTTGACAACAGATCGATGGAATTTTCTTTTTTTGAGCCCACTATACCATCATCATGCGGTTTATACCTTTACTTGGTCTTGTCAAGGATGGATCGTGGTGCATCTAACAATATCCCATAGAGTAATCCAGATTGAGAGTAAATCAGTTCGAGTTGTTGTGCTCTCATTATTGCCTCCTCCTTTGAAACATTCCCGAAGTTACAACGTCCTTGGATACAAATGGTACCAAAGACTTTAGGAACCACTCCAACAAGAAAGCCGGTGGGACCTGTATCTTAATCAATATCTTTCGACGCCACCATTCTCGGATGTGATAGAAGATATGATCGGTCTTAGTCTTCTCAAATTTGGCCAGAAATTTAGTGCCGACATCGTATGTCACGGGTAGCTGGAAATGATTTAAAAAAACCATCGCCAGGTCCTTAAAGTAAGAATATATTGAGTCGTCGAGCTTGATGTACCATTTCGCGACACCTCCGATAAGAGTGCGTTGAAACAGGCGCAACTGTACGTAGTCATCTCGTAGCGATTTGGATGAGCACCATAAGTGGAAAGTTGTCACGTGATCACCTGGTTCTTCGCCATGCTTTCCTTCGAATTTTAGAATATTGGAGGGCAACTTAGTCGGCATGGGAGGCCAATGTGGATCATGAAAAATTGAGTGGTTAAGAAACCTTGACAAGTCTGGGAAATGTAGCGTTGCTAGAAACTATAGTTTGGGTTGGGTACTATGTACAGGAAAAATGGGGCCTGGAGTTTGACTGACACCAGGAATTCAGGAAAAATTGGGTTGCTTGCCAGGGTTCTGGTAGAAAATGTGGCCTTGACCAGCGTGCGGAAACTGCGTTTGCTAGGAAATCATTGGCTGACTCCCATAGTTGGACAACGTTGGTTGGGCTGGGATTGCTCCCTGCGTTGTGTTCCAATAATTTTGGAAGGGGATGCCCCCAACCGATCTGACAGGCATAGGTATTAAGCCCCACCCTGGGTTCCATTGACCATGGAAGGGGTTTCCCCCAACCTCCATCCCTTGCAAGGGAATTGATCCTTGCCAAGGATTCCAAAGTCCTTGTAAGGAGAAAACTCTTGTACTTGCCCCTTGTGTAGGAATAGTACCCTGCACAAGATTGTGTTGTCCAAAACCGGGGTTGCCCCCAACCAAGACGATAATCGAAGAAAGGGCGTTATTACCAAACACGTCGAACAAAGAGAACGACAAGGATCCCACCAGTGTACTGTAAGAAGAAGGTCCTAAATTTCCTGCTCCAAACAAGTTGTAGTTAGCACTCGGCCCGATAGGTTGCTGGAAAGAATTACCGAGCGAGGGGGATAGAGGATGTATGTGACCCCCAACGTAAGGGATAGAATTAAAGGAGACTAAGGTGCCCCCAATAGACCCTTGTATGGGAGAATTTGAGCTCCCTGCCCCCAAACCCATGGTATGTAAGGTGGAGTAGGAAAGGACTGAGTTCGAATCAAATTCGGGCATCCCATATGAGAATGGAGGGCCCGTTGCAGTCTACGTAAATGAAGTAGTGGTCGCCATGGATGACGGTATCAGACCACTACCCAAGGTAGAGGGAGTTGAGACCACTGTGGTCTGGACTGGTGAAGGTAGGTTGGGAGGCAAAATACCTCTTGTGGTAGTAGCCAAAGAGGGAGTATGAGGACTCCCGAATGAAGTAGCAACATTTGATTCCATGGCTGCTTGTAAGACTATCTGGTGCTCAATAGGTGTCACCTTAGGAGGGACAACTTGTACTAAGATTGGTGCCAACAAGTTGGTGATCGGAGGGCTGAATGGCCTGAGAGATTCCGCTCTAAGTTCATAAATAGTAGGTTCCTCTAGTGTCGAGTAATCTCCTCACAGGGCAAGCTCGGGCATAGTTTCCTGCAGCCCGGTCACTTTGAATGACCCTTGTTGGTCAAGTCTTCACTGTAATGGTGGTGGCAGTGGCTCTAATGAAACTGATGGCAAACCCTGAAGCCTTCACAACTGACAAAGCTCTTGATCTTCCACCTTTTGAAAATACCAACGACACAATAAGGATTTAACTATCGTTTAAAACCAAGCAAACCACTATCTAGTTGGAAGAACAGTTACGCCAACCAACACCAGAGAAACTTACTGGTGCAAGTGCAACTCAAACACGCAAGCACCCTCTGGGTATACTATGAAATGTGTGACTCGGCGTCTACTCTAGGTACCACAGTATACCCCCACAGTCACCTGTGTAATTCCCTAGAAAATGGGCAACTAATCTTCCAACTCGCAAACAGTCACCGGACGGGTACAGTTGACAGTCAGGCAGATCACAATGAGCAGGATAACAAGTACGAAACCTACCGAGGGTATCAAAATCAAGTCATCTGGTAGACAACAAAGGATATCGAACATATTTGAAGTCCACGAAGCTCTGTAGGAAAATGAAATCGATATTATTCCCACGACAGATCCTCAATATGCATTCCCCACTACGTTTAGTCCAGCTTTGGAGGGGTTATCTCCATTGTCTTTCCTCACGCGACCTCGTGTTTATCCTCTGTGTTATAGGGGGGTTCCGGATAACTTTCACGTCATTGGACTTTAACACTCCCTAACTCTGACTCCAATTTTTGTTTAATAGCCTTGAAGAGTTTCCTTTACAACCTAATTCAAGTCCCTAACCCTAAACTAGTTAGTTGACCCTACAAACATAAAAGTCTAATTAATTTTAGGTTTAGGGTTCGTTTTAATGGTTTAACTAACTCAAAGGATATGGTGGTGAAACTAGTGATGTTATGAGAGACGAAAATAGGAGAAAAAGATGAAACTCTGAAAGCAAAATTACTTCTAGTCAAAAGTAAAGATTTACAACTAACTCTTTGTAACCAACTTTTCTGTAACTAACTTTTTCAAGATCTTTGAAAAGAATACCTAAAATGAAATTTCACTTGGCTACAAGCTACTTAAGTTTCAAGAAATCAGTAAAGAACTTAAAAAATGAACTCTTTTTCCTTTCTAGTAAAATAACTAACTCCAACTACTTTACCAAACTGAAAATGAAAAATCTTTTTCTTTTTAAAATGCTTCAAACAAGAAAATTGAAATAAATATGTTTTCTCTTTTTTCAAAGCAAATGAAAAGGGTAAAAAGAACAATAATAAAAGAATAAAAAATATATTTTTCTTACTGCGGATCACAGGGAATCACTAAACAAACCAAACAGGTAGATCAATCATTCAAAAGACTCGCTTAAAACCCTTTCAGAAGTAAACACAAGAAATCTTCAAAAATACAAGTAAATTGAATTCTAACCCAAGCTATGGCTGTAAAAACAAAGATTCTGAACTATATCAAGAAACCCTGAGAAGTATAAACCTCAATCAGGAAAGAAGTTGACTGCCTCTTTTAAAAAAAAAAATCCTTGAACCAGGTAAACTATTGTTGTTTCAGCAACATGTGTATGTGCGCGGGCTATTTACTTATCATGACGTGTATGTACATGGGTTTTCCCAAAATAGGGTGCATACACCTCTGTACTTCCTCAAAAAGAAATAAAACAGACAGTCTTATAGGGAAGGGATAACTGGTATGGCACCTAAAGGTGACCAGAATCCCTTAAAAGACTCAGAAGACTCAACAGAAACTTGAAAGACAAAAAAAACCAATAGACAACCCGAAAATCCCCTAAAACCCTAGAGGCTTCCCCATTATGGTTGCTAGTTTTGCTAGCAGGGAAAACCTCCACTATGACTACACCAGGGTTTAGAATGTAGGAAGATCAATTAACCATCTAAAAGTCAACTGCTTCTCTAACTACCCCAAACGTACCCAAAATTCATACAAGAAAATAAAGTATGAGGGATTTCGGGTAACTATATCTCTACTCCGTGTCTGGTGATAATCCCCTCGTGCTTGGAAGATTTGTTGACTGCACAGCTCCTCCCAGGGCTGGATTGCATCCAAAGATTGACAAACAACAAACGACAAGCATGCTATTCCATATACAAATTAGGGTTAGATGTTAGAACATAAACCAATAAAAGCATTCAATAGACCATGATTTGGGACAAGAAAAGTAATTCTTTTGTTAATAACTCAATGATTATACCTTTACAATCAAAGACAACTACTACTCCACGAACCTGGTCCGGGATCCTCTTCACCAAGCTCCAAGTACACCTTTGTATCGCTTCTCCTCTCAACCTTCTGATCTCTTCTTGGGAAGTGAATGGGTTTTGATGGAGGAAGAAGGGCTAATTGGGAAATGCAGAGGCAATTCTCACAAAAGGGCTGCAGCAACTTGGGAAAGGAGGGGATGTGAAATGGGAAAAGTTTCATTGTTCTTATGTTTAGATGTAAAATGAGACCCCAACACCTCCTTTTATATGGGAAAAGGATGGTTATTCAGTTGGGTGACGAGCTATAGGCGGTGGATTAGTTGGGAAACTACCCAATAGGTCGTAATCTCAACGAATTCCTTGCAACTTTTGAAAGTATACGTGGGATATAGTGGTGTAGCATGCATATGTACATGAGATGTAGTGGTGCAACAAGCATATGTACATGGGAAGTAGTGGTGCAAGGCACGTACATCTTCAAAAAATTGGTTTTTTAGAAGAGCAACTCAATAGTGCTTTGGAAAAAAATGCAAGAGGGCCAAAGGCCAGGTATGCATGTGTAGAGAAATTTAGGATTATAACAAATATGGATCACATTAGATCAACAAATGGGTATGCATTTAACTTATTTGGAGGATCAATCAATTGGATGAGAAAAAGACAAGTTGTAGGGGCACTCTCAACTACAAGAGATGAATACATGACAACCACTCATGCATGCAAAGAAGCAATATGGTTATAGATATTTTGTTTAGGTATTGGGTTGGTACAAAAATCAACAATATTATATTGTGACATTCAATGTGGAATATTCCTGGCAAAGAACCCAACTTATCATTCAAAGACAAAGCATATTGATGTTCAACATCACTTTGTGAGAGACATGGATCAAGACAAGAAGGTGTTGTTGGAGAAGGTCGACACTTTGAAGAATGTTGAAGATTTATTGACAAAGTTTATGAGAACCAACAATGGGTATTTTTTCCTTCGATTGTTGACTATGTAATCTTGTGACCCCATGTATGCAAAGAAAACAACAAGTGGGAAAATGTCAGGTATGTGTTATATTATTTGCATGTGGGTGGGGGGGTGCGAAAGATTTGATGACTATGTATAACAATCCCATCACCTATCAAGGGGCCAATCTTGTGTCCCCTGACCTTATTCGAAGCCTTCATCTCCGAGGTATTGCCTCAAAACTTTTTTGGGGGCATTTGTTTTTCCATTTTAGCATTTCTCTCTATTTTTAGTGGTTTTCTAAATTAATCCAGGATTCAGAGATTAGGTTTTTGGTAGTTGCAAAATACCTAAAATATTTTATATATTGTATTTTGAATGGTGAAATTAATACAATGAAGAGTTGAGAGGTGCGACACCAAGGAATGTTAGTTTTATCCCCGTTAAGGGTTTCCAACATAAATTTCTATGTATTATGTGTATGAGACATTGGTTGATTTTTGTTTTGTTTAAGAATCTATATGTATTTATTTACTTCACGAGTTTAAAACTTAGAGTAACATCATATTGCTTTGGAAAAAAGGGGGCTTAAGTGGAATTATGTATTGTAAGTTATGAGTCTGAAGATTAATATCTATGGAGTTCATGTAAATGTTTTGGAAGGAGGGTTCAGTAGATAAAGAAATTCTAGTTGGTTAACTGGAATATGGGGTGCCTTGATGAGTGGCTAGAATTAGCCTTAGTTTTCACTTCTCATAAATTATGAACCTCATGTAAGTGAGGGAAATCATGGGTGTAATGAACATATGTGTTGCAAATAGCACAAGGGAAATTGGTCCAAAGCTAGTTATTATTATCTTTCTCAGGTGGATTATTAGGATCCTAATTTTGATTTGTAACATTTGGGTTACATCGAACATTAGTAGGTAGATTAGGTATATTTCCCCAATCCTTAGGGTTTGGTTTTGCACCTTATTTTTCCCTTTATTATTATTCCCTTTATTTTGTGAATTACATGGATTGGCCATGTTTTATTTTTTTGTTCCTCAAGCTATTCCTAGCTAGGGAATAGTGAAAAGGCACCCTATAGAGGCTTTAAATACCTCCCGACTTTAGGAATAAATTTGAATCTTGGGATAGAGGGGGTAACCCTCAAACATTATTCAAATATGGTTGTTCAATGTCACTTTAGAAACAACTCTTTCATGCAAACTATAACATCATATTTCAATGGATATAGGATAATGATATGTTATGGAGGAATAATGCATACTAGACACAATAACTCTATCTACATCTTGATACTAGGGCCTTTCTAGTTGAAACCTTTATCCCATGTTGAAGACACATAAATATGATTGGATGGAATATATAAAATTTAAAAGTTGGCATATGTCTCAAGTACCAATGAGAATGACATGGCAGTCCTTGGCACTAAAGAATACACAGAAATATCAGAAATGCTAATGAGGATGGCAATCCTTAACATTTACTGATAAGACAAAAAACATATTCGAAAATATTCAGATGATTCCAATAGTATGAAAGAAAATATATTGGGAAATCTTCAGATGAATCCCATAGTTCAAAAGAAACTATAAAGTTTATATAACATTGTCTTCAAATTATGATACTCTTTCATACTAACAGGTCAATAATATATACTATAACCATTTTCAAAGAATTAAAAGATAAACACCTCACTCATAATCTTCAAAATGAGTCAATATAGGATACCAACGAATAACATGCATTTTCATTGAGTCACCACTTGGCATCATATTGAAAGATAATCAAAGATACAATATTGAGAATAAATCTTCAACGTTAATATTTTTAACTAAACAAATTTATCCATGAGTTCATACAAACTGACAAGAAAAATTATTGATAGACAAAAGAAATATACATAAATTGAGAGAGACAAATTCTCCAAATAAGGTGGCAATTCCTCTGGAAGGTTCCTTGATCTTCCATAAATATAGTGTCCCTATGGGATCTAGAGAATCGCAGCCATGCTGAAAACAAATGATTTCATCTGCTCAAATGCTACTTTTTATCTCCTCTCAAATTTTGAGTGCTTGCCCCCATTTGTGCAAATGAATCCCAAAAATAGAAAAGGAGGTTGAAGGAGATTTGGGAGGTTGAGGTTGAGAATATAGTGTAACTAATTCCCAAGAAAACAAGAAAGAGTTTACATTAATCATTTTTTCTATTTGTTGGGGATGCTTTCTACCACCTGTCGCCAGTGGAGTCTCCATATCTTCATAGATAAAATAAGACTCTCGCTTGAGTTATATGAATTTTATTTTATTAATTTAAGTAGAAGCTTCTTTCCACACATTGGGATTATGGATTTATCAAAATTATTCATGAAATTATAACTTAGGTGATCTACATCAACAAAGTTTTAGGTTTCTTCTACATTTTATGTGATCTATATAAACTAAGTTTTAGGTTTCTTCTATGTTTTCTGTTTCTCCAACCATTTCCTTCTTTTGGATCAATCCATTTAGGGTAAACAATCTCAATTCCCATCTTTGAAACTTTTCTGAATTTATAAGAATACCTGAATTTCTTGTTGGAGAATATAATTTATAGCAATCATAGAACCATCTCCTTCCTCTTTCAAATATTGATGATATCATAAACCACATACCCCACTAGACCTTTGCTGGAAGAGGTAGGCCTTGATGTTTTAACAACAATAACTAGCTCACGTGACATTGCACTCAAGGAACCTACAAGAGTGGTAGGTCAGTGTTATGTATGAGCAATTGCTTGACAACTTTGATGAGAAAAATTCTAATTCCCTATATTTTTCTGCAAGGGGAGTGCTTCCTTTGGTGTTATTTGAAAAATAAGGCACATCCTTGGTACAAGGGAAAACAATGCCAAACATTTATTCATTGCAATTGTTAATGCACTCTTGTTCACTCTAATGAACAAATGAAAACCTATTTTCCTCATTAAATGATCCATCCCCTTTCCCAAAGTGAATGCCTCTTTACTCTACCAAAAGAAAATTTCCAGTGAAAACCTCCTCAATTTCTCCAACAACCAATCAATAAATGGCCATCTTCATCAAAGCCCGACATAATCCAATGGTTGCTTGTAAAAAACAATAATCCAACACAAAATCATTTCCTAAAAGAATCCCTATGAGACTTCGTCACTCAAAAGAATCTCATTACCTTGATTCCTGGTAACATGGTCTAGTTGTTCATCATTTTTCTTGTTTCATCTACATGAAATTGGGTCCCACGTTGCCATTGTGTTCTCTCAAGCTTCTTGTTTTATGGTTCCTTAAATTTTCTATAGTGGGATCCAAATCATTACTAGAAGAATAAGAAGAACTATGCTTTGTTTGTTCTCCTCGGCATTGTACTTGCAATCTTGGAAGTCTTGGTGGAGAAGCTTGTTGTCCTGTAGCTTCCACCTATTTATCTTCATGTATAAAACAAATCTGATCTACAATTATTTCATTTGTTTGGTTATCCCAAGATTTATCTTCTTGGAATTTAACATATATGCTTACCATCAACTTATTAGTAATAAGATTGTACAACCTATATGCTTTAGACTACTCACTATATCCAATAAATAAACTTTTTTCACTTCTATGATCAAGTTTTCTCCTCATCTCTTTAGGAACATGAGCATAAGCCACACAACCAAAAACTTTAAAATGAGAAACACTAGATTTCATACCACTCCAGGCTTCTTGAGGGACTTGATTTTTCACACTATTGGTTGGTGACAAATTAAAAATATAAATCGAGAAAGCCAATTCTTCACCCTAGTATTCATTTGACAAATTTTTGGCCTTCAACATACTTTTGGCCATATTTATTATTGTTTGATTCTTCCTTTCAACTACTCCATTATGTTGTGGAGTGTATCTTGTGGTAAATTGCCTCTTGATCCCATGCTTCCTGCAATATGTTGCAAATTCTTTGGAATCATACTCACCTGCTCGATCTGATCTAAGTACTTTGATGTACTTCCCACTCTATTTCTCTATCATAGATTTAAATTCTCTGAATTTTTCAAATGTCTATGATTTGTTCTTGAGAAAATATACCCAAGATTTCCTACTAAAATCATCAATGAATGTTAGAAAATAAAATCTTCCTCCTATTGACTTAGTTTTCATTGGACCAAAAAGGTTTGTATACACTAGCTCCAGGTGTTCTTTTGCTTTGTAGGAAGCATCGAGAAAGATATCCCTTTGGTGTTTGGCCAAGATAAAACTCTCACAAGAGTTTATCTATTCCTTTATAATGGGAAAACCTTTGACCATAGGCTTCTTTTGTAAAATACTGAGACTACAAAATGGTAAATGACCATATGTAAGATGCCACAACCAAGTCTCATCTGATCTTGATACATTTTGGGCATATGACCGTGACAAATAAATATTTCTCAATATCAAAGGAAACATTATATTTTTAGTCATTTGTACTATAGCTATGATTTTCTTACTAGGTGGTTTGTCCAAGATTGTACACTTGAAACCTTAAAAAATGACCTTATAACCATGTTCATTCATCTGACCTACACTCATCAGAATATGTCTAAGACTAGGTACATAATAAACATCAAGAATATGCTTCTTCTCATCTTGCTTGGTTAATACAAAAACTACATCCTTGCCTAAAACTTTCGTTTGATAATCATATCCCAATTTAATTTGAGATATGACAGAGCTATCTAAACTAGAAAACAAATCTTTGTTACATGTCATATGGTTGTTGCAACCATTATCTAGCAAACAGAGATCATGGCTATTGCTTGCTTCTTCTATGAATTGGCATGAGAAGAAAATTTATTCAAATGTTCCTTCTTCAATGTTGGTAACATTTTCTCTACCCCTATTCAGATCTACTTAGAGGCAATCAAAACCAAACCAAGATTTTGTTTGCATGTAAGTGTCAAGTTGGTCGCACACTATTCACTCTCTGGGGCCGATTGGAAGCCTGGTCACACCCTATACACTGGATGGTAGTGACCACCTCCAAAAAATCAAATTTTTTGAACATTTTCTTGCTCAGAGTTTTGCACCAACATTGCCTTCAACGCTCCTCTTCGTGTTGCGGCTTAACCAAGCTCGAAATTGATCTGTAGCCTACAAATTTCTCTCCTATCTTTGAAGAGTATTAATCCTTCTCTGATACTATGTTCAAGTTCAAGCAGAGGAAAGAATTTGAAAACATAACACACACACACAACAATGGAGTTGTTCATTTAAGTTTCTGTGGTGAAAATTATGTTCAGAATTTGTCGGAAAATCCACAGTGTTGATGACAAGATGTCATCAACACTGTGGATTTTCCGACAAATTCTGAAAACAATGGAGTTGTTCAACTCTTCTCCATATTCATATGAAAAAACTAAAATGCAAATACATAAAACTAGATATTTCTCTAGAACACTCCATCTTCTCACCTACCTAATAAATGCATATCCACCTATCTTATCTAGTGCATTTATGATTCCCATCAACTATCAACTTGGTCAAGTAATTGGGAGGAATTACTCCATTTAAAAGACTAGGGTTCACACACAAGTCGTTTGAACAACAAAGGAACCAATGCATTGAACACATATTTCATTAAATTTGGAAATATTCAGTGGATCTAGAATTTTAGAACTTTAGCTAGATTGAGTTTTTTCAAAATAAGGAATTAGAAAATCGCTTAATTCACTACTTTGAATGTATATATTCACCATTTTTTGTTATAAAGGTATYATTATAATSTCCATTATTTTTATTTTTATTTTTCTAGTGAAAGGTWAGTGGATCTTGATTTGGTTACATCTTGACATGTGTGTCTAAATCAGAAATAGTGGCTYTRGAATTTTGAGCTAAATTRGCAAGATTGTGTTTTCCAAAGTGAGGAATTATAAAATTGCTTGGTTTACTACTTTGAATGTATATATTCACCAATTTTGTGATAAATTTATTATGATAAACCATACAAAATCGAATTTACATAAACTTGAACAAATCTTTAAGTCTTAGACTTTGATTCCTTACATTATTTCTATTAATTATATTTATAATTTATATTAAAATCTAAGTTGATTAAGGTTATTTAATGACATTAACAATGTGTCTCTTACTATTATTAACCAATTTAATTATAATTTAATATACTAACTAGTGTTGAGTTAGTATACTAGTAGAAGGTTGGCAC
>ML804743.1:0-18361 GCA_009831015.1 Picea engelmannii
GATCAACGATATTTTCCATCTGTGGTTTTTCTGCTATAAGCATTTGTTTCTCCCACTGAATCTTCTCTTGATCTGTTGATCCCTCTGTGTCATCCTTCCTGTAAGGATACAGGTCTGAGATGTTGAATATGGGCGATATGCCCACATCATCTGGTAGCTCGATCTTATAGGTATTTGCATCAAACTTCCTCAAGATCTTACACAGTCCTATCTTATTCATCTTTATCTTGTTATATGCCCCCCTAGGGAACCTTTCCTTCCTACGATGTGCCATAACTTGATCTCCAACTTCAAATTGAATTTCTTTGCGATGTTGATTAACTTTGCGCTAATACTCTTGGATAGAACTCTGGAATTGCTCCCTAATCTAGCTATGGAGCTTCTGCATTTATGCAACAAAATCTTCTTCTCCAATGACTTTTATCCCACTCTATTCCACGTATCTCACCTCAGACACTCCCTTGGGTTGCATTCCATATAATATTTGGAATGGGCTCTTCTCAGTGCTCATGTTTGGTGAGTCGTTGTATGCAAATTCTTCTTGTGGCAGAATCCAATCCCACTGATTATGGTGCTCGATGACCAGACTCCTCAATAAGTTCCCCAAACTTTTTTTTACCACCTCAGTCTGTCTATCTTTCTGAGGATGATAAGATGATCTGAAGGAAAAATATGTCCCCAACTTCCTCCACGATTTTCTCCAAAAATGACCACCAAATTTTGTGTCTCTGTCTAAGACAATGCTTCTGGGTAGGCCGTGAAGTCTTACAACTTCCTTGAAAAACAAATTTGCAAGATGTGTTGCATCACTGGTATTCTGACATGGGATAAAGTGTGAAATATTTGAAAATATATCCACCACCACATATATGGAATCACATCCTTTTTTCATTCTTGGTAGTCCCAACACAAAATTCATGCTTCTTGCATCCCAAGGCCTCTTTGGTATGGGAAACGGTTGATACAATCCAGTGTTTTGTCTTTTTCCTTTTGCATGTTGGAAAATTCTACATCTGTTCATGAATTTTGTTACATTTGTTCTCATACTTGTCCAATAGTATGAACTACTCAACTACGCAAATGTCTTATCATGGCCGAAATGTCCAACCAATCCTCCACTATGTTTTTCCTTCAAAAGTTTATCCCTCATTGATAATTTTGGTATGCACAATTGATTTCCCTTGAACAAAAATCCCTCTTGAATCATATACTATGTCCATTGGCTCCTATCTCTCAACACATGATTCGTGCATGCTTCATATGCTTCCTTGAAATATGGATCATCACTGTACATTTTCTCAAGGTGTTCAAACCCTAAGGTCCATACCCGAAATTCCTACAGAGTCAAACATGTCCTGCTAAATGCATCAACAACTTTGTTAGCATTCCCAACAATACTTTTTATGAAAAAAGTAAAATTATGCATATACTCAATCCACTTCGCATGCCTCTGATTCAATTTTTCCTGTCTAGTTATGAATTGTAAATCTTGGTTATTGCTATACAAGACAAATTCTTGTGGGGCAAGGTACTGTCTCCATTTCTTTAGGGCTTGGATTATGGCATAAAACTCTTTGTCATAGGTGGAGTATTTTCTCTTAGTCTCATTCAGCTTCTCATTGAATTAAGAAATAGGTCTATTGTCCTGGCTCAAAACTCCTCCAATCACAACTTGACTTGCATCACATCTCACCTGAAACATCTTCTCAAAATTTGGCAAGACCAAAATTGGTCGCTCCGTTACTTTCTCCTTTAGTTTATTGAAGCTCTTCTCAGCCTCCTCTATCCATTTAAAAGACTTGTGCCTTTTTTTCACTGTATCTATCATTGGTGCACAAATTCCACTAAAATCTCTGATGAACTTCCTGTAGAAACTCTCTAATCCATGGAATCTCCTTACCTCAAACATGTTCCTTGGTGATGGCCATTCTTTGATTGCTTTCACCTTCTTCGGGTCCATCTTTAGTTCATTTGAAAAGATCCCAAAACCCAAGTAAATGAGTTTTGTCTTCATAAAAGAGGACTTCTTCAGGTTTATCAACAACTTCTCCTATTTTAGTCTCCTCATCACTAGTGTCAGGTGCCTCAAATGCTCTTCTTTAGTCTTGCTAAAGATAAGCATATCGTCTAGATACACAACCACAAACTTTCCAATGAAATATTTTAGTATTTCATTCATCAACCTCATAAAAGTACTTGGGGCATTGGTTAATCCCAATGGAATAACAAGCCACTCATACAAACCTTAATTTGTCTTAAAGGATGTATTCCACACATCACCTTCTCTCATTATGATCTGGTGATATCCACTTTTCAAATCTATCTTAGAAAATAATTTTTTCCCACATAATCAATCCATCAAATCATCTATTCTTGGCAAAGGGAATCTATACCTGATAGTGATCTTGTTGATGGATATCGAGTCTGTACACATTCTCCATCCTCCATATTTCTTTGGACTCAACACAATTGGTACTGCACATGGGCTCAAGCTCTCTCTGACCAAACCCTTGTCTAACAATTCCTAGACCTAGTTCTTTACCTCCTCATTCTCTCGAGGTGTCAGTCTGTATGTCGCTTTGTTTGGCAGACTTGATCCTGGTATCAAATCAATATGATGGTTGATACTTATGATGGGTGGTAATGGGTTAGGAATCTCATCCACCACTATGTCAAAAAAATGATCCAACAATCCATGAACTCCTTCAGGAAAATTATCCATTGAAGTACTAGTAAGGATAACTCTGGGTGTCCTCACCACAACAATTTTCATCTCCCGTTCTTTCTTAACTTATTTTAGGAGTTCCTTCCCACTCCTGAGAAGTATTCTTGTGCTATCTTCCCCTTTCACTTTATTATCCTCTATTGGAAGCAACATCTGTGTCCTACCATTCTTCTCCAAGGTGTATGTATTCTTCCTCCCATCATGAATGAAATTCCTATCAAACTACCATGGTCTTCCCAACAAAATATGGCATACATGCATGGTAATTACATCACACAGAGTTTCATCTCTATATCCCCCTATCTTAAATTCAACCAAGAATTGTTTAGTAACCATTACCTGGTGTCCTTTCTACAACCATGAGACATTATATGGCTCTGGGTGTGTAGTTGTCTCCATCTCCAATTCCTCCACCATCTTCGTGGATACTGGGTTATCAGTCCTCCCACTCTCAATTATCACCTTCCATAATCTGTCTTTAGTTTTGCAAGTTGTCCTGAATAAACTGTTCCTCTGTACTAGATTTCTAACTTCTGCCTCTGGTTTTAAGAGAACCTTTCTCATCATCATGGATGTTCCATCTTTGGCTCCCTCTACTTCAACCTTCCCTCTTTTTGCTTATGAAATGTGAGCTTCTCCTCCCTCTTTATTCTTCTCAGGGAATTCCCAAGACATGTGCCCTATCTTTCCACATGAATAACATCTTATTCCTCATCTTCCTCTTCCTCTAGAAGAGTTTCTTCCACCACCCTATCTTCCTCGGGAACTTCTGCCTCTTTCTGAGTGATTGTGTGGAGTTTCAGTCTCATCTTTGGAATTATGCGTTTTTTCATGGGAAACTCCCTTGCCTTTGTTTGGGCCGGAGATTTTACCTCTACCTCGCTGGATTTGTTTTCTGGTCAACTTCTCTTCTTCCTTCAACATGAAATGATAAGCATCCTCCACTTTCCTTACTGACATCATGATGATCGCATCCTGGATTTCATACCTCAGTCCATTTATATACCTAACAACATTTTCTTTATCCCTCTCTCTTTGTCAAGCTCTGATGTTCAGTTTGTAGAACTCTTCTATGTATTCTTTGACTGTCATACCCTTCTATCTTAGGTTCTGTAGCTTCTTGAACAAATTAACCTAATAATCTTTGGGAATGAATTTAGCCTTCATCTTGACAACCATTCTGTCCCAATTCTTTATCTTATGTTTGCCTCTACTTCACTTTTCAACCTGTAGTTCATCCCACCAAAGTGTTGCATGTCCTTTAAGCCCAATGACAACATGTATCACCCTTTTCTCCCCATAGACATCTTCATAATCGAAATATTTTTCCATGGACCTTATCCAATCCAACAGTTCCTCAACATCCAAATTTCCTTCATACATTGGGACCTCTATCTTGGCTCTAACTCCCAATATAACGACTTCTCTTAGCAAGTGTTCTTCAGCAAGATGTTATCCTACGAATTCTTCAACTTCTACATCTTTGCTATCTATATTATTGACATCTCCAACATTAGGTTCTCTTCTCTACACTTCTTCCATCGCTTCCAGCCTTGCACAAATTTCTCACATCTCTCTTTCTACAACAGGATTGGCTAAAGGTGGCTCTCCTCATCTCCTTGGTGGCATTGTGTTGACTTTTTCTCACACAAAGAGTAAAAATTCGAGTTCTTTTGTCTCCTTTATGTCCTTTATCTCCTTCTCCTGAAATCTACAGACGAAAATCATCTCTGATACCACTTGATGCATACCCTCCCTCCTATCCTAAGGGTTGTGCAACTTCCCAGTCTAGGATCGATCAAGAACTTGAGTCTGAATGACTCTTCGACTCCTCAAGAACCTCAAATTCACTTATCAAGCCCTCTTTACCTTAGAGTGTAGGTTATATGGAATCCATGGCCTTCTCCTTAATGCCTTTGGAAACCTTAGCGGACTTAGGTGCTAGCTCTCCTGGTTAAGCCCTCCCTTTAATGTGACCAAGGTTGTGACCAGTCGCCTATTCAAAAGGTACGTCATGATTTTGTAGTTCATGACTTCTACATGTGAGTCACTCAGACTCTCCTAACTCTCAAAATATCGACAGGAGCCTAGCGTGTGCTAGTCCCTCAGTTCTCCTTCACTGATGTGACCCTTCGCTATGATCGTGGATGAATCTTTCAAGCGCGTCACGATTTCACGTTTCACGACTTCGTGTCTTGTCTCCCTCTAAACAATTAACGGTCTAGATCTCTCCTCGATCCAATGACTCAGATTATATCATTATTTCATGTATCGCGAGTTCTTGCAACTCTTGCCTCTGATTTCCCGAGTCATGAAATCCCGACAAGGTCAGATCTACGGTTCATCTCCCTCCTTCGATCAACAACTATGATTGTTTCTCAATTTCTCACTTCGCGAGTTCTTGTAGCTTGACCTTTGACTTCTTCAAGTCACGAGTCAACAAAATGCTAATCTTACGTCATGTGTCCTCCTTGACGATGGACAGTTCAGATCTTTTTGACGTTTCATGACTTTGTTCCTCCTCTGTTCTTTCAAATCTTTAAAGTTAGTGAACTTTACCTTGGTCGGATGGCCACGATCCATTTACGCTCAGGCCAAACGACTGACATCTTTCTTCCTCTGTGCTTTCTCCTCGTGGTCTGGACAGTAATCGAACGATCCAAATCTTTCCCTCTGAGCTCAAGCTTTCTTTAGACTTAGAATATTTTTCGAAAAGATTCAAATGTTTCGACCTTTGTCATTCGTACAAGTCCTCTTCTTGGATCTCGTTCGCACTTCTTGGAAATTTTTACTCCTCTTGAGCTTTCTCTTCTCAAATATTTGATATCCCAAGAACTTCTTGATCTTATGGGAAATTTGTCAAACTTAGATCCAAAGATTCTTGAAAATAATCCTTTCTCTCCTTCTTGACGTTCCTCGGCTCTCGTTCTTCGACTTCTTTATGGAGTTTCTTTGACTCTTCATCAAATTCCAGGTCTGTGCACTCTATGCAACAGATCTTTACATAAGATTTGAGTTCCTGGGATGACTGTGTGCACCCTACGACAGTCACGTTTTGCTTCCTCCAAAGAAAATCTTATGCTATTTCTTCTGATCTTTGCGAGTCGAAACAGACTCTATCAGCGCACTCCTTGCGAACTGTGTGCACACCTTGCACTGCTCACAAAGAAAAGAAAATTAAATTCTATGCAAACATTTCAAAGCTACATACACTCATAGCAAGATTCATTCATTCTTGAAACAACCAACAATAATAGTCTCACATATTTGGATCAATTTTCTTCTGTTATCTTCATTCAGAATCAAGAAAATGGTTATAGTAAAATTCAAAGGAACAAATACTATTCAAAACTCCTACTTGCTCATAACTATCGTAACCCCCCTTTTTGGGCATACAAAACCTCTCTTTATACAAAAGGAAACAAACAAATAAACTAACTGCTATCTAGTTGCAGATACATCGAGACTAGGGTTAGATTCTCAGGTCACGCATGTTCATTTTGTCTCCATGCACATGATCTTTCCTCTTTTGTTTTCTATCATCTTTAAAAGATTGTAGTATTGGTCAGCATTCGAGATTCTGAATTGGTCCTCAGGGGATGAGTTGTCCTGCCACGTGTACTTGCTGACGATGCTCCTACATCAATATGTAATGTCCCCTCCGTTACGTCTACGAATAACAAAGTACAATAGGAATTATTTTTATTTTTATTTTATTTTTAAAGCATTGCAAAATTAACAACATCCCATAATTCATAGTAATGCAGAATCACATGACATCATAACTAAAGAGACACATGATCCTAATATAAGCAAAATCTGCACCCACCCCTTTTGTTGTTACTCTAGAAATTTAATTCCCTTATCGATCTAAAAGAATTGGCAGTAAGGAGTTAACCACTCATAATATATATTTATCCTTCCATATAGTAGCACAATACTTAACTAGATAATATGACAGACAAGGAAGTACCATGGGTGAGTGTAAGCGCTTTATACAATCATCAATTATGAGATCACAAGGACTAGTTTAATATTAACATTAACCCAAGTTATTATCTATGTCTACTTTAGATTTAGAGCTTGGTTTCCTTTAAGAGAATTAGAAAGACTTATTCTTAGTATGCCATAATTATGTATAGACATTTCAAGGCTAAATTTCTTTTGCATTAGGAACTCATGTGTAGAACAAATCTTATTAAAGAAAGACATACCAATCAATGCTACCCTTCCTTACCTTAGATACTGAATCTTTGCCACACCCACATTATAATATAAATCGCTATCTTTGAATAGAAGAGATAAAAACGTTGTCTATAATATAACAATTTGTTGTCTAAGAAATAATGAACTTTGATGTCTATATATATAATAATTTTGTTTTCTATAATATAACAATTTTTTTGTCTACTCTATGTTTCTAATTGCTGTCATTAACTATTACCTTTGTAGTCACACTATCTGTATCAAATTGCTGTCAATAAATATCATTTTCCCAATCACACTAATTGTAGAGAATTGTTGTCAATAAATATTATTTCTCAGTCACCGTGTATGTATCAAATTGTTTACAATAAAAATGTTGTCAATACCAACACAACCTACCACAAAATTGTTGTCAAAATATCTTACAATGCATGTAACCAAAATCGTTGTAACCAAACTCAGCCAATAACAAAATCGCAACCAAAATGTATGCAACAAATCACATCCACCCAAGAAATAATCGTTCCTATGGTGTAAGGGACATCACTGGTAAAAATCTAGTATATAAAGATTGTCTTGATACATATAAGAAAATGTTGTCCCAAAAATTTGACTGTCAAACATTAAAAATTGTCCAAGCACAGTCAATAGGAAAAAGAGTAATTGTTGATTTTACAGAGGGTAAATCACAGACAAGTAAAATGGTAAAAATAAGAGTTGATATAAAAACGCAAAGAGTATTAAGATGTTCGCAGAGAGGAAAGACAAACAATACGCAAAGGTATTCAATCACAAGAAGGTGCAAGACAATCATTCAACCAAGACCAAATAACAGGGGTAGACAGCTAGGAAAAATTATCCTTCACTCATCATCCATGCACAGAAAAGAAGGGCATTAGAATTTATAGGTCTATAAACATTGAAGTGACGACCGTCAATTCAGATCTTGGCCGAATTCTCAGGAATGTACTGATGATATAGCGATAAGCATGGAAGATAAAGCACAATATCCTCATAATAATCAATAAAACAAAACATAACAGTCGTAGAAATCGAGGATCGTGCTGCCAAGGGAATCAATTCAAACACAACGAGCGTAAAGATATGATCACTTTAAGTTCTCGACTAAAAATGCTGAGTAAAACACATTTCTTTACACAATAGAAGTACATTAATGAAAGTGCAAGAGCAATTTTAATCTACTAATCAAAATAAATGCATGTGTATCGTAGCCTAAGGCGACAACTCCGAGTAGTTGTCTTGCATGCGCTTCGTTCAGCTCCCACTTGTCGATCGATGTGACTTCACTGGTACCTCCCAACCAACACTACGGGTACTCTTCTTCCCCTTGATCCCCTCGAGCCACAAAGGGGCCACACACACTATACCAAAGAATAACTAGCTCCCAGCTCGCCTCGCAAGGTCGAGCTACCACTCATTACCCGAGCTGGGTATCCCTACTCCCACAAGATAAGTCAATGAAGACAAAAATTTTGCAGCGCAACGTTACGCATAAATATCCCCTCCATACTCCTCCTCCTCCATCCTTTTTAAAGAGTTTTTAAGCGATTTCTTTCATAAATTCTCATTTAATTTCTTTTTCATTATTTTAATCAACATAAAACCTCCCCCGTACACATGTCATCCATCCCCCTAGTTACACCAGAAATTAAATTCATTATTTATTTAATTATTCATATTTCTCTCACCCACCAAAAAGAATTCCTAAAAACACTCCTTGGTGTCCCCATATTCCCTTACACAATTTAAATGACTTACGCCTTTACTAAATTCCTAGTTGAGTTCATAATTAGAAAGTTCTTAAAGGAAAGATTCCTTATTAAGTTAGTCATTCAACTTTTTCCTTACATTTCCTTTTTTCTTTATGTATCCCCCTTTTCCCTTAGTCTATTATTTCTTTTAAGTTTATCTCTTTTCCCTTTTTATATAAAACTCAAATTAGCAAGTGTAGAAAACCACCTTTTACTTCCTTTTTTTTTAATTAATAAAATTTAATTAGCATATGAAAAAAAACTATCATTTCCCTTTTAAAATTTTAATCCCCCAAAGTAATTTGATTTCAATAAATTAATTGAATTTCTTACCCCTTCTCGTCACATGTTTAATTGTGATTATTATTTTTTATCACAAGTGTCACTTAGACCTAGATTTTTAATTTCACTAGGCTGGGCGACATTTTTATTAGGGAAAAAAATTGTTTTTAAATATTACTTGACACATCATTCGTTCTAAGGCCGTCTAGGTTTATTCACTTATCAGTTAAAAACACGACGTGCCCTTCAAGACTCTCTAGGTTCTCTAAGGGTGCCACTCACCTCCTTCCTTTTTCATCACGCGACATGCCCTTCAGGACGCACTACATGCTCCAAGGGTGCCACTCGCCTTTTTCTGTTTTCATTGTGCAACGTTCCCTTCAGGACATAGTACGTGCTCCAAGGGTGCCACTTCCCTTTTTCCATTTTCATTGCGTGATGTTCCATTCAAGACACACTACATGGTCCAAGGGTGCCACTTACCTCTTTTTGTTTTCATTGCGCGACATGCCCTTTAGGATGCACTACGTGCTCCAAGGGTGACACTCACCTCTTGAATGATTTGGTAGACACAAAAAACGCCTGGAGTCAATACTCTGTCAGGTGATATTGTGGGAGACTAAGGGCCTCTAAGGAATAAGGCCCCTGCCTTATTGCACACCCCTTAGAATCATCATGAGAGACTGTCGTAGTCTGCCCTCACGGCATCGTGGGTCTTCTCGAACTAGGTAATCTTTAACCTGCAGTTCGAGTCACGACATGAGTGCTAGTAGGATGTGGCAGGGCTGATTTCCACACCTCTCCCTTAAATTCTTTAGTTGTCATGCATGACCCCTCTAATCCACATGTGAGTTTGGTAGACAAGCTATCGTCAACCTGCATCATCAACAAATCATGTCAGTAATAATAATCAATCATCATAACATCTAATCAGATGTATATATGTCATATCAATCAACAATAAAAACCCCCAATAGTCCACTCCCCGACTCGATCCAGAGTCCAAGGGGTTTCATCAATGCATTTGCATCCTCAAGGTCCAAAGTCCTGCACACTCAAGAGAACCTAGTCAATAGCACTTGTCTAGGTAAATACATCAAAGTAACATATCATCACATCCATCATATCTCATAATCTTAATCAAGCGATTAATAGTATAATAATCTAGATCACTTGCAAGAAAGTGTCCTCAAAGAATAAGTTTGCACAGTGTGCATAGGAGTGGGATGTTACAGTAAGATACAAAAAACCAAGCATTACAAGTGGATGGGGTTTTATAGCAATTTCATCTATTCATCATGTATAAGAAAGGGAAACACAAACAAGTTGGTAGATATGCTTTCAAGGACACCCACATTGAATATTATAACTTTGGGAGATCTGATGAACATGGATCCTTTTACACTTGATGCATACAAAGAGGGATACATAGAATACCATGACTTCAAGGAGGTGTTTCAATAACTATAGGTCCAAAATCATATAGAATAAAGTGACGATAAGGATGACTATAATTTCCAGAATGGTTTACTCAACAAGATCAACAAGGTATTTGTCCCTAAAGGTGAATGACTATAGATTATCAAAGAGGCTCACACCTCCAAGGTTGCATGACATTTTTATGTTGAGAATATAGTTTCCAATTTACATAGGTATGTGTATTGGCCTAGAGTTCAAGAATATGTAGCATGATATATTAGAGGATGCATACATTGTTTTACTCACAAGCCCAATAATAGGAATCAAGGTATGTACCATCCCTTACCTATACCCACTTGACCTTGGGAAAGCATTTCCATGGATTTTGTGTGAGGTTTACCAACAACCAGGAAGGGACATGAATATCTATTTGTGGTGGTTGACAGGTTCATCAAGATGTGAATTCTCATGCCTTGTAAAAATACCATCAAAGGACAAGAAGAAAAAAACATGTTCTTTGAACAGGTCTGGGTGCACTTTGGGATACCAAGGAGCATCATCATCATTTTTGCATGTAAATTTAATTTATAAAATAACTTCATTGAAATTATAAAAGTAAATCATTTTAAAGTATCTTTAATATTCATTTTAATTAATTTTTTGCATGTAACTTTAATTTATAAAGTTACTTCATTGTAAAAGTGATTCTCACTTATTCTTTAAAAGTGGTTCACTTCATAAGTAACTTATTTGTAAAAATGAACTTATAGATAAATTTAAAGAAGGAATGTAATTTTGTGCATCCATTGCCACGTGGGAGAAAATCTACCTACCACATGGCTCTTTGGTTACCAATTATTCATTTTTTTAAAAAGGGCATAACTTTCACATCCAAAGTTTGTTTTCAGTGTCGTTTTTTTTTACAACCTATTTTTTCAAGAGATTTCCATCTAGACCATTAGTTTCATCTTTTGAATCTATATTATTTTCATTTTTTGATATGAATTATCCAAGTGATATTTTTCTTACCATTACCAACCACTTCTCAACAAAACCCCATATGGAGGATGTACTAAGAAGTAAAGGATTATATAGAATTACCTTGGGAAAAGAACAAGCCCCAACTTATGCTGAAAATAAATCCAAATGGGAGGATAATAATGACAAAGAACGTGGACTAATTAGAATGTCCATCACGCCTGAATTAAGGTTTCACCTTCAAGGAATTGATGGCCCAAATAAATCTTGGAAAATTCTTGAAGTTACGTTTGGTAAAAAAAACATGATTGAATCCCACCATATTGAAAGTTAGTTAATGACCTCAAGTCCCAATGATTTTCATTACATTGAAGATTATTTTTCTAAGTTCAAAACACTTAGAATTTTGTCAAAATACTATCAAATAGATGTGAAGGATGACTAATGCATATATGTTAATATTTCTAATCTTTGTAGTTCATATTGTTTCTTTGTATCGATCTTTTATACCACCAGATAATCTATACACCATAAGGAGAACACCTTCTTGTGAAAGTTTTTACAGAACCTCCCTGGAAAAATTTATCCATTAGTTGTTTATAGTGGAGGTTGTTAGCGCAGATGGGAAGTCAAAGGTTTTTGTAGATACTTTTTTTTTGGTGTGCCTTTAATGTCAATATGCATCGGTGCATACAAGAAGAGTAACACATCAATGCATCAATTATAAAAACATATCCATATTTTGAACAAATAAAGCTCATATTTTGAGTGACACACTGAATAAATCGCATTGATTCCATTGAATATTACGCACCAGTGTGCCTCATTGTTGTGAGGCGTACTGCGACATGATAAATACAAAAATTACAAAATTAGTTTTCATTATTACAGTGCATCCAATGCTTCTAAAATCTCAAGAAAACATTGATGATCATCATCCTTCCTAATAAGCCATGCTTCTGGTGCTTTATACCGACTTGTATAGCTCCATTGGTAAATTTCACACATTTCCAAATTTTGGAAATTACCATGCATTTTCATTTTCTCTCAATAGTGAAACCATGCCTCCTCGGGACATAAGATTCCAAGTAAATTGTTTCATATCGGCAATTTCATCCAATCAAAATTTGAATTTAGCTTGAAATTTGGCGTGTTTTTAAAAAACATTCCAATTTCACGCAGTGTGTTGGAGTGCTTTAGATCACTCCAAAGCAGTGCATATTGTGTTAAATTCATAGTGAGAACCACCACTAGTGTGTATCATATATATTTATGCATTGATTATATTCAAGTAATAACATCACATTAAATTATAAAAACAAAGTGGTATGCCCTTCAGAATGCCTCGAAACTGGTGCATAATTAGATTAGACCCACACTGGGACATTTCTCTTAATTAACTGCATTGCTAACTTAATGTTTTATAAAATTTAACATAGTGGTTGAACTATTTTAACCAACTTCATCAGTGCCTCAATGTTCAAAAACACGACCATACTTTATAATAAAAATTACATGCATCAAATAAATCACATTGATACTATTGAACATCACACATGTGCACCGCACTATCATTAGGCGCACCATGGTAGGGTGAATAAAAAAAAAAATACCAAACCGATTTTCATTGTTACATTGAATCTTGTTCTTACGAACTCTCAAGAAATCACTCATGCTCACTATCCTTCCTAAGATAACCTACTTCCAGTTCTCTGCACCAACTTGGATAGTTCCATTGTTAGATTCCAAACATTTCCAAATTTTGGAAATTACCATGAATTTTTATTTCCTCTCAATAGTGAAACCATTCCTCCTCTGGACATAAGAGGCCAGGTAAATTGTTTATTACCTTCCTATTTTAATTTTTATCCAATCAAAATTTGAGTTTAGCTTGAAATTTGGCATTTTTTTTCGATTGTTTTCCAATTTTGTGTAGTGCAGTGGAACGCTTTGGCTCACCTTGAAGCGATGCATACTGTGTTAGATTTAAAGTGACCACTGCCATCCATGCATCTCATATATATGTATGCACTGGTATTGTTCAAGCAATAGCACTGTGAAAAATTATAAAAACAAAGTGGCACATCCTTTGGAATGCCCTGCACTGGCACACAATTGGCTTTGACCTGCACTAGTACATTTCACTTAATTAAATTCATTGCTAACTTAACGATTTATAAAATTTAACATAGTGGTGCAACCACTTTAACCAAAGACACCATTATTTTTTAAACAAATGCTCTGAGACATATATTTATCGACTTGGCATAATGGGGCATCTGATTGGATGCCTCATTCTCGATGCTCTATCATTTACAATGCACCATGGAACAAAACATAGGTGCTCCACTATAATGATAAAATTAATGCGTTAATAATAACACATCACACTACGTCAATTGCGATAATGAAATTTAACCTAGCAGTTTCCATCAGTCGAAAAAAATGCATTAGTGTTGTAAAGACAATAACATCGGGGTGAATGTGTAACAACCAATTACAATGGTGCGACATAGTAGGTGCATCGTTGTAATACAGGGTAATATGATAATAATTGCATGGCACACTAGGGTGTAAACATTAAACATACACACTGCGACATGTTTTTAAAAATAAAAATCATGGTTCATCTTCTATAAGGAAACAATAGTGGTGCAACAAGAAATGTGGCATCAATGGGTATTATTAACAACACCACAGGGGAAGTGTCATTTATCTGATATAGTGCACCAGCTTCGAGGTGTATGTTATGTTTGTGGTGCACTGGTTTCTTTTTAATAACTTTTTGCAAAAGAAAATTAATTTTATATATTTTTAAATACACGTCATTTATATATGTATTTTTTTTATAATTACAATTTATTTTATCTACATATATGTTCCTAAAAATATTTGTATGTGAATTAGAGACGAAAATGAAGTGAGGAGGAGGAGGAGTGGTAACAGAAGGTCGAGACACACACATTTTTACATGACTGGGAGGCTAGGGAGAGGGATAAGGTGGTTTTTCCCTCACCCTCTTTCATAGTCGACATAGAAACTTTTGATGGATATCGACCTCCTAAAGTTTTATGAAGAGGGTACATCCCTTAGTGGGAAATAGTTTTTGTTACAATAGTTGATCTGTTGTTGAGATCATGCAACATAGGGGTTTAGGGTCAGTCACAATCTGTGGTATCATCCAATGTAGAAATATGTCGATTTCATCGTTGGGTTGTCTAGGTAGGGGGAGTGTATGCGCCATTTCCCTAAAATACCACCTAGTGATGTAGGAGAGACCCAATTGGCATATATGCAAATATATGTCAGTCTACATGTTCATTTGGCTTTAGATTTCCAGGTTCATGGTGGTCGACTACATATATCTTCATTTCAAAGAGACGACGTTAGGTGTGTGTGTCTTATGCTCTTGACACTATCACACCATAGCTCTAATGAGAAGTGAATTAATTTTTCTATGTTGTATTATGTAGATAGTTTTATGCTATTGATTAGGTGGGAGGAGTTTTTTTTGGAATAGGTTTTCATGCATTATATCATTGTTGTGTTGTTTTGTTTGGAATGAGATTCTTCCCATTTACGTCATAGTTATATACATTATTTTTTGAGAAGGTTCATGCCACTCGACCATAAGTAATCCTATTTTCTGCTAGGCATATGTTTGATGTGTGTATTCACGTGTGATGGTAGTTTATTCCAAAGAGAGGCCAATGTGAGTTTCCCATTTCTACGACCGATAGGGTGGTATGTGATTTATTGGTTATTTAGGGAAATATTGTCCTCGATATTGCCAAGTACCTATATGAGGAGATGTATTGGAGAGAATTTACAAACATTATATTTATAACAGAGGAGCCACTAGATGAGAGAGGTAATATTATTGTTATGTTTTGATCTATCTATTTTCATATTTTTATGTCTTATTTAATGCACATGTAATTTACATTAGTTCATTTTATTTCAATTATCTTATTATTATTATTATCTATGTTTTTGTATATAATGGAACATATGTTGGGGATGCGCCTCCCCAATGTGAGGATGAGGTGATAGAGGAGGTAGAGGACCAACCTCTAGTAGTATATAGACCCTGTATGCCATGTATTCTTGATATGAGAGTCTTACTAGAGGTGGTGGATAAGCTATGTTGTATCATGACTAGTCAGAGTGGTACCCACACCCATTAGATACATATTACAAGTAGATGATATCTCTATTATATGGAGGAATTTTTCTCATGAAATGATGATGTTGATGCATCATATTACTGATGTTTCAACCTCATAGAGACGTTGAGGGGTACTTCTCATTATTCCGCTACATCTAGCTCACCAACAAAGCCATCCACATCCTCTACTTCGTCACATGGTCCTCCTCCTCCTCCTGATTCTCCTCCACATGAGTGGGTTTCAACATCTACCATTCTTGTTGCTTCCCCTCCACATGTGTCTTAACCTACATCCACGTCTGATCCTCCTCCTATTTCTTTTGTTGTTTCTTCCCCTCCACACGTGTCTGAATCTGCATCCATGTCTAACACTCCTCCTTCTTGTCCTCCACATTTGTCGCCATATTCTATTGATCCTCCCTCTTCTACTCCACTTGTATCACCAACCATAAATCATTATATTTATCCTAGTCCACATGTGTCATGATCCACGCATCCCCCTCATCCTCCTCTTCCTCCACATGTGTCACACGATTTTAATTCTTTGGATACTATGTTCACATCAGGTACTATTGCACATCTTCATGATATTGATATACATACACTTGATAGTGCACTTTTGCCGACATTTATTTCTATGATAGTTTTTCTCAATATAGGCTATATCTCAGTAGCAAAGACACTTATGCACCTGAATCTGGTGGTGGACCTAAATAGTAGTGGTATTGAGTGACATTTATATTCACTATTTTATGTTTGACTTTATATGTATATATGACATTTGTATTGCATATTTTGTTGAAATCTATATTTTACATGTATATGCATATTTATATCACTCATGTATATTATTTTTTTCATATAATGTTGTGGTTGTGGTTGTGGTTGTTGTTTTATTTATAAAATGTATTATGAGTATGCTAATGACGAACATTGTTAATGATTTTTTTGTTTTTAAGTGAAATATGATACGTATCACCCATTTAAATTTACAGTTGTCATATAATGTTTAACTTTACTTTTATGAAAGCGTTTAATTTGAATTGTGATTGCAAAACATTATAATCATTAATGCCATATAATGTTTAATTGTTTTTCAAGGTGAATTTTTGTTGTCCAAAAAGATACAATACATTGATTAAATATGTTTAGAAACAAAAATGCTTAAACATGATGAGTGAAATGATTGTGATTTGAATATTTATGTATTTTTCATATATTATAATAATAACATTATAACATAACTATTCACTAATAATAATGATGATCTAATAATAATGCTATTTTTTTAATTTTTATTATTCAAAGATTATAAGACAAAGTTACAATAAAATTGCTTACTAAAATCACAATTATTACATTTTATTAATATTTAATTTTTCCTAAGATTTTATTAATTTATATTATCCAACTATTATAGTATATGAAATTTATTCAATTAAATTTAAAATACTAAATATAGAGAATAATAATACATTTTGATCTATACTTTTTCATTGAAATGGTTTACACTTTTTTACTCTAATACAAACTTTATGAATCTTTTATTAAAAAATAATATCACCAAACATTTTATAATTATTAGTATTTTAAGAATTAGTAAAATTGACAAAGGTTTATATACTTTTAAATAAGTATGGATCATTAAAAAAAAAAAAAATCCCACTATGCTCTAGAAAAAGTCTTTTTTAGGATTTTGATGTCCTTCCTATATTGACACTTATTTCAAAGAGAATGTTAAAAGAATGATTAATATAAGTTTATATGATTATAAAACTAAAGGATGGACTGGAATAGGTGAAGGCCATGATAGTTACACTAGTTAAGGTGGGGAATGCCATCAATTTGGTAATGCCGACACCACAAGTGTAGATGTTGCACGAAGTTATTTTGTTGGAATTATCCTTAGAAGTTCCATCAGAGTATATATTTATTTGAATTTTGATTTTTTCAAACAATAAAATATTTGAGGTTTGAATATTGTTTCATATCTTCATTCTTTGTTAAATAAAATATAATTTAAAATAAATATTTAATGTTGCACATCACCAACTATGTGATATCTCAAATAATTCTTAGTAATTCAAAGGTTAACATAAATATGTTTTAACACAATACAACATTAAAATTTTCTATAATAAACAATAAATATGACAATAAAATATATCAAAACCACATTTTATGCTTGTACTATTTGATGTATTTTCAATATGGTGGTTGTAAGTGGTTGTTAAATTTTCAAATTAAACATAATTATAAAATGAATAAAAAAACCATAATTGTCCATTATAGATACTCATAATAAAATGACACATACACAATATAAATTTCGAAACAAATCATTTACAAATCAGTCTTCATTTCCATCACCTTGATTATCTTCCTCGCTTGGCATTGTAACATTGTTGTTCTCAAAAAGATGTTTAGATCTCGGATCATGTCTCAATACGAAGCACCAATCTCCATCCAACACATTTGATTAAAAAAACACTTGGTTGCAATGTTTTGGGAAAACATAAGGCTCCTTACTTTCAACCCACATTTTTTTAGAGTTAATACATATTATCTCACTATCAAAATATTCCTTTACATTTCTCTAGTCTAAGGTATCCCACCACTTGCAACAAAAAATAACACATTAAAACAATGAGAAGTCCACTTGCATGATCTATTGTATCTTTTCAATGTAACATAACTTCCTCTCTACTAGGTTTTCATCACGGTGGCTAGCGTGACTACATTGGTCAAACATGACCTCCACTCCCCAATATTATGTGATGTGTCCATCATCAACATACTCGATGCAAAAAT